>JAFIRS010002897.1:150000-172236 GCA_018342105.1 Gonioctena quinquepunctata | reverse complement strand
TGAGGGTTTCGCAGTATTTTTTCTTCCTCACGGGTAAATGGAATTCTTGATTAGTTCACAAAAGAAGGAAATACTCCTCCCCACGGGCTGTTTATTCAATCCAAATAGGATAAGATTTTTCTTCTTACTGTTTATTTCCAGGATTTCTATTTTATTTTTCAGGATCTTATTCTCTTTTTCAACTTCAGTCACTCGTTTTCTTATTAGTTCTATATTCGGGTAGAATTCGTGTTTCGGACCTTCAATTAAATTTTTTTACTTCTATTTTACTAAACCAAATTTTTTTTCCATAATTTGGGCCAGGAGTTCTTTTTTTATTCATTCTCTGGTTTTGTTTTTTGCCCCAGGATATATGATGGATTAATCTGAGTGCGACTTGTTGAGAAAAAAAAAAAAAAAAAACCCGTAGGTATATCAAAGACCCCCTTTCCCAGCAAATTTCAGTTCTTGGGGGGAGAAAAGTTGGATCTTCTTTCTGAACGATTTTTTTTTTTCCCGGAATTCCTTGTTATCACAAAAGGGAATAGTTTCAATCAGGAGCTCAATTGAAACACGTTTTATCTTCCGTGTTTGAAAGTTATTTTAGGGATTATATGTCTACCCAGTTTTTTTTCACGGTTTTTGGACTCACACTATTTTCCCTTTTGACAATAAATATTGGGGAGCGATCTGGAAACACTCTGACTCTGTCTTTTTTTCAGTCAGCACAAGTTTTGGGGTTATCAAAAACTCTTCAATACTTTGGGCCAAAACCCTTTTGTTTAAAATTTTAAAGTTTCTTCCCGGGTCCTAAAATATGAATTTTCATTATTGAAAAAAAATTTTTGAATGAAGGAAATTTTAAGTAATCTGGGTGGTTGATTAATAACATTAATTTTTTAAAAAAAAGTAAAATATAGAAACATTTGTCCCCGGGAAAGGTGTTATAGGTTTTTAGGTTTCAAATTTATATTGGGAAAAATTTGAAATAACTACCTATTCTTAATCGTCAGAAAAATATAAAATATGTAGTGGATGTGTTAATGTTTATATTATATACTTTGAGAATCATCAGTTTCAATCCATTTGTAAAAGTTAACTGTAGATTTTGCTAAGATTTTCGATATCGGTTTTTTTGGTCATGTTTTGATTGGATTTGATAATTTCAATCATTTCAGAAAAATATCAGGACTATTGGAAATGTAAATACGAGGTTGAAAGATCCTACACCAGATTTGAAGAATTCAAATGTTGTCTACAGCATACCATGTAACAACTGTGATTTGAACTATATTAGTACGAGTTCAAGAACTTCAAATAACCGTATTATCTCTCACAGAAGTGATATGAGACTCAACAAGGAGCTAATGCACATTAGCTCAAAATGCTATTGAAACAGGCCATTAAATATTATTCGAGGAAGCACAAGTTTTACATTCAGAAAATATTTATCTTTGAGATTATTTCTTGAAATGACTGAAATTAATAAATCCAATAAAAATATGAACAAAAAAACAGATATCGAAAATCTCAGCAAAATCTACAGTTATCTTTCACAAATGGATCGAAACTGATGATTCTCAAAGAATTTAATATAAAAATCAGCACACCCACTACATATTTCATATTTTTCGGACGATTAATCATAGGTAGTCATTTCAAATCCTTAAATGTCACCATTCCGACAAATGTTTACATATATATTTTTTTTTTTGAATTTGATGTTTTTCAATCAACCACTCAGATTACTGTAAGTACTTCCTTGATTTTAAGTATTTTTTCTCAATAATGTAATTTACATATTTCAGGACCCTGAAGAAGTTTTAAAATTGAAACGAAAGCTCGGTCCAACGTATTAAAGAGTTTTTCATAATTCAACACTTGTGCTGACTGAATATCCCCGTTATTCCCCACTGTTCATATATATTTAATAGGCTGACTTGGTTTGCGCGAATTGTATTTGGAAAAATGTTTTAGTTTTGGTATTTTCGAGTGGACTGAAAGATTGAGAAAGAAAATCCAGAAGGAAGGGATGATTAAACTTATTCTTTTTTTTACGTTTTCCTAAATAGAAATTAATAGATTGATGTACGTCTAAATCACTATTGCCCTACGAATCTGAATCCTTCGCTTCGGTATTGTCCATAGATAGTTCTGTTGAATCCAAAAATATGTATTATTTTGTACAAGTTCAATGGAAATATGTTACCATCAACATTTATCTCTTGTAGAGACTTTCCCGCAATTTAGCAGCATGGCCTTGATCAACGGCCATCAGCAATCTGCTCACTTTGGTTCATTCCACCGCGCTTTCATGAAGGCGGTAGAATTCCCTGTGAACTCGAATGTCATGGCCAAAATGGCGAGCTAACTAGTCGCTCTCGTTTTCTATGAGATTGAATACCTAAAAAGTCATATTCTTTGTTTGAATTGTTCACATTTTTCATTCCCACAAACACTCTTCTTCCCAAAATCTTATTTATCAGAAATGTTTTAGTTTATTCAATATATGGATATTTGATGCGATTGGTTGAAAGCATTCAAAATAATATATATTTTCAGTAAAAAGGCATTTAGAGTGTGATGAAATGTGGAAGTTTTGTTTTATTATATTATCATGAACTATGGTTTCTACAAGAATTTATAAATTCTTCATTATCTTTTCAATAGAAAAAACATATAAAAAAAATGCCTTCAAAAAAATCTAGTGATTCAATTCCGTTTCGAATAATTATGTACCTATGAAAAGTGATTGGCATAAAGTGAATAAGAATAAAATTATCTTATACTAATTTCCAAAGAAATCAAATTTACATTGAAATCTCTGAATGTTACTGCTGGAATATTTTTTTATACATTGGTACAGGATAAATCCCATAATTTGAAAATTGGAGTAGGAAAAATATTCTTCATTTTTTCGATATAAATTATAATATATTTTTAAGCCAAAAATTTTTATTTCTATTTTTATTTAACAAATTCAGAATACATGTGATGGTCATCTGAATATCATTTGAATTGAGCGAAAAACATGATCTCAATATAATTTGGAAATTACCCCAATTTATTGGAAAGACATAATCAATTCATTGGGAAGTTAGTCGTTTTACTGGCAAACAACTTTTTTATGACCGTTTTTCTCATGGGATTGCGGATCATCAGAGTTCCATGAACATGTCAAGAAGCTTCTTGATAAATCATACCTGACACACTGTTGCGACGTATTTTCGCAATTTGGTTCGGGTGATGTGTTCTGGGTTATCTAATTCGGCGTAACGACATATTTTATTTATGCAATCATGACATCTTGTAGGTCCAGATCAAATACCCAGTTTTCTAGTGAAAGATTGCATCAACCCATTACTAACTCCATTGCTAAACATCTTCAATCTGATTTAAAAAACGGGCAATTTTCCGAACTTAGGGGAAAAAGCACGAGTTTATCCCATTTTGAAAAAGGGTGATGTTACTATGATTGAGAATTATAGACCGATTTCAGTACTGTGTAATTTTTCCAAACTGTTTGAAATTATTTTGTACAGAACCATCCATAACTCTGTTAAAAACATTATCTCCGATGATCAGCACGGCTTTGTTGGGAAAAAGTCTTGCGTAACCAATCTTGCATGTTTTTCACAATTTGTGTCTGATGCTCTAGATGTGGCTCAACAAGTCGATGTCATTTACACGGACTGGCAGAGAGCTTTTGACCAAATTGATTTTTATATACTTCTTCAGCGACTATCATCATTCGGCTTCTCCGAAAACTTGATAGAACTATTCTCCAATTACTTGGTCAATAGGAAACAATTTGTAGAATACGAAAGCTATAAGTCAGTTCTATACACCCCCAGTTTTGGAGTGCCTCAAGGATAAAATCTAGGACCCCTTCTATTTCTACTATTCATCGATGATCTCGGTGAGAACTCAAGCTGCTCTGAGCTACTCTATGCTGATGACCTGAAGATATTCAAAGTCATCAGTGACTGTGAAGATTGTCAAAACTTACAGACTTCAATCAACTTAGTGTTTGATTGGTGCACAAAAAATCATTTAAACTAAATATATCATTATATCATGTTTTATCGTTCACTAGAAAACAGAAAATTATGGAGTTTCCCTATGAAATAAATGATAATGTTGATGACAGGATCAATGAGATGAAAGATCTCGGAATTACTTTGGACCAAAAGTTCACTTTTATACCACACATAAATCAAGTTGTCTCCTCAGCTAATCAAATGTTGGGTTTTATAATGAGAAACACTAGGGATTTCAACAACATAGACGCAATTCTCACACTCTCGTACGCATATGTGAGGTCTCAATTCGAATATGGGGCATTGATATGGTACTCCATTTATGATTGCCACACGCATCAAGTTGAAGCTGTACAGCGAACATTTTTTAAGTTCCTGTTACTTAAAGTAACAGGGAATTATCCAGAACCGGGAAATGACTATTAGGTGCTTCTTGACAGTTTTGATGTAATTTCTCTGAATACACGTAGATTTTTTGTTACTATTTCTTCTCTTCATAATTTGATACACAATAATATTCTTTGTTCCTTGCTCTTACGAGAAATTAATTACCTCATACCACGTCTGAATTCCAGATATGAAATAACATTCTATTGCGAGGCTCCTCGAACCAATGTGATGCGTAGATCGCCTGTGTCTTTGATGTGTTGAAATTTCAATCTGATTTGTGACCTGTGTGACTTAAATAGCAGTTCTCTCTAGCATATTTTTTCCTGTATAATTGATAGAACACAAAATGAATGTTTGAAGGTTGTAGACGATGTGGTAACTTGATTACTATCGTTTCGGACGTCCATCGTCTGAATGTATTTAAAAGGTTTTCACGACGTTTCGAATGCTTGTATCTGCAATCGTCTTCAGGTGAATACTGTATTCACCTGAAGACGATTGCGGATACAAGCATTCGAAACGTCGTGAAAACCTTTTAAATACATCAAGACGATGAACGTCCAAAACGATAGTAATCACAAAATGAATGATTGTTATCTGGATAATATGATTTAATTTAATTTGTTTTTTGTTATTTTAAAAATTTTCACTACTACTACCATGATTTAATTCAATTTGTTTTTTGTTATTTTAAAAATTTTCATTACTTTTCCTGTAATTGGGTGTATACCTGTTGGAAATTAAGATCTATCTATCTATCTGTATATCTATCAGGTGCCCAAGGGAGTTTTTACTTGAGGCGGAAATGAATGGGTTCTCTTTGGCTATGCCACATTCACCTCTTTCAGATAAGAAAATCTTAATAGCTTCCTTCGTTTCAGAGTTCAATAAAACAGGCACTTTTCTACCTCGCTTACCCTCGATTTCAACTATTGACAGTTTTTCAGTCAATTTCAGTTCGAAAGGAGTTAACGTTTTCTTGATCTCATCAGTTGATTGAGACCATATGGGTTCATCTCTGAAATTTTGAATAAACATCCGGGCTTCTCTAGATCTTTTTTTATTGGAGAAAATGAGCCTAGTTAGGGTCAGAGAAGCGAGTGTTAGAAAATGTTCTATTGTCTTCGATTGCACTCACTGCCTTTTTCAGATTTGTTTTTATGAATAAATTGAGTTTGATTAGGTCACTGGTTGGAGGAAGATATTCCGTTTCGCTCATTTTCCTTGTTTTAAGTTCACACTGTTTATTTGAAAATGTTTATATCGACGTTCGTTGATATAATAATTGATGTCGGTATCAAGAAGTGTTTGGTGTTTGGTCACTAACTCTCAACCATTTAAAGTATATATCGGGCTCGAAGAACCATGTCGTGATTTGTTCGTGTTCGATTTTGAGAGATTTATTGATAGAAGAACGACTTTTTTGCAACTTTTTATGTATCTTTTTTTGACAGTGACGTAACAATAGGCACTCACTTCTTGAAACCGACATCAATTATTATATCAACGAACGTCGATATGTACATTTTCATTTGACAGTGTGAACTTCCAACATTCCTCTTGTATAAGGAGTTCAAGGCATTCGATGATACCTTTATAGACCACTCCAGTTCCATCACTTCCAAGAAAGCCGTTAAAATCATTTTTTTTGAAGCAGTGCCTCTTTCAATAGAAGCAATTTTTTTTAAGGATTATCCAAGTTTGAGTGCCAATGAAGGAATATCAAATTGTGGTCTAGTGCATGAAAAAACCTGATTTGAACATAACTTTTTCGTTGCTTCAACAATTAGGTCAAATTTTGCTGGGGTCAGCACATTTTCATGAAATATTGTTACATTTTTCATGACGTCGCCCTAAAAAAAAAAAAAAACCAGTAAAAATAAGAAGAAAGAGTCGATCACATTTCTGCAATCAGTAGTGATATCGATTTATTTATCAAATTAATTCATAGATTACTAGAAGTTGTCGTCGTTTCACGAATCACAATTGGAATTCTTGTATGATTCAAGTGAGATTATGATAAACGGCTAATTGAAATATTACAAAAATCACTTATATTGTCTAAGAGCTAGTCAAACGTTTTTTTGTTACTCCTCCAAACTGGTTGAAATGTATTCCAAGTTGGAAAGGGAAACATTCTCAATTGAATATTGATAGAAAGATTTTTTCTGTGAATTGAAAAATCCACGATTAAAATGAAGTTATTTATTGTGAATATCTAACAGAAAACAACTACTTCCCCGGCTAAAGCCACGCTGGACATTGAACTACATCTGATAGATATTCTGAAAAAGCCCTAACTCAAAAGAAAAAATCTGAAATTGAAAATGTGCATTTTCATACAGATAGTTATTTAATTTTCTATTCCAGTCTTGATTGAGAACTCATAAAGATGAATGGGGCAAAGAAGAATATTTTCCAGAAGAGAGTACTCACCAGAAATCATTCGTAATATTGACGCAGAAGTGACATCGCATTCACTAGGTCTTCAATACATTTTTGTCGACGAAAATCTATTTCACGCTTCCACGATCATCAGGAAGTCCGGAAGAAATGGGAAACACATTTTCAAGAAGCAGATGATTCCACATCTGATTTTATGAACATCCTGTTTATATTTTCAACAAATCAAGTATTCCAAGTATTTCTGAAAATTGGCATGGCTTGACAACTGGACTGGATAACACTGGACCGGATTTGCATCGAAAGATTCAAAATACCTAAACCTAAACAAAACTGAATATGTGTGCACGTGACATTTCATAGCAGTTCTTCCAAAGAGGAATATTGGTACACAGCGAAAATAGAACATGAATGAATATAATATACAACATGTATTTGTATTATGCAAAGTTAGATACATAATTCCCCATCGGTTCTTTGAACACATTTAAAGTTATTGCTAATAGAGCAATCAAATTATCTGGGTGAACACTGACTGATATCCGTACGGGATGGAATTGATGCTGGAAAGTCGTGTTGGGGATACAGACACAGAAAAGTTACAAAATGTTACAACTATATAATTGCTGGATGAACATTTGTTTGTAGTCATCTGTGAGAGAAAGCTGGAAATAGAACATCAAATTTTGTATGAAAATGGTATAAACCATTTTTTTCCGTTATATGCTTTGTTAAGGCCTAATATGCATTATATGAAAAATCGATTGGTTTCTTGAATATTTCAATATCTATCCTTCCCTATACCCATTAGCGGGGCAAGTGACTCAGTGGTACAAGCGTAGTTTTGTACCCACCATTTCCACGCGACGCGGCTTGGACTCCCACAGAGGGTGAACATTTTTTCAAGGCCCCAAAAGTGGTTTCGAATCCCATTATAAGAAGTAAGGCCCCCGTGATCTTAACGCGAATAAGTTTTCATTACCTTCTGAGGCTTGGTAAAACACCTAAGAAAGCGGTTGAAAACAATTTTACAAAAAAATTTCTCCTTACACATTACAAAACACAATTTATCTCTATTTGTCCGTTTATGCGAGAATCACTGGTCCGATTAACATGATTATTTTTTGGGGTGCTAGCCGGCTGAGGGGAAAGAGAGAAATGTATGTGGAATAGGAAAAATACAAATTAACAGCTAGTTACTTATAAACTGTAACTTGTTTAGGAGTGCAGTTTTACGTCATCCATGTTGCCTAATCGAATGTTATTTTATTTCAACTATAATTTCAATATATTTACTATGCCCCAAATAAAACGATTTAGATCTTTTTTTCTTCAGTTTTTTATTGTAGACAACCCTGTGTCAGAAGCTTTAACATTTTTCATTTTGTTCATAGATAGGTACTGATTTCGCGACGCTGTGGCATATGCAGAAGGAGAAAGGAAGATGTATGTATGTCAGTATGTATCTATTATTTTCGATAATCTTTATATTTAGTGTATAATAATATAGCTTTCGAATATAAGAATATCACCTGACACATGACAAGTATCAAATTGAATGGCAGTGAAAAACAATTTGGAAAATGTATGACATATGGACTGAAATATCTGTAATCCACCGAAACAAAAAACGAGTTGAAGCTATAACCCGATCACAGTTCAACAATTATCAGTGAAAGTATGGAAGAAGTGCTCTGCCACAAAGGTACAAAATTATATATGGTTTGTGAAGATAATATGGATTTAAATGGAACAGCCTGTATTTCGTTACACTTTTGAATAGGTCAGGAAAAAATAATATGATTTTATTTAAGGTACTATGTACCTAACTATAACCGTTCTCGAATTATTGATTTTTTTATGAAAATGCTAGGTACAATTGGAAACTAAATAACATCGAAATGTATAGAAATCCCCCCTTCGAACTGTGACCAAGCATAAAAGAGGTTTTGGGCTATTAATCTCGATAAAACCCGATTCTCAATATTATACAGAATGTTCAAAAGTCATTGTCACTTTTTTATAATTTCGGACGGAGATAACTTTGTTATTTCGAATAGGACACTCTGTATTTCTTTGGTCTGAACAATATAGAATTCAAATATCTTTCATTTCATATTGGGGTTCCCTATACCTTACCTGAATAGATTTTCAGATATTGGCTTTTTCAAATGGTAGTTCTCATTTCAATGCATTCTTTGAATCAAGTTAGCTTTGAAACGACATTTATTTGATTTGTTCACAGAATTATCATTGACACTTGTTATACTTCACTTCTTCGAAAATATTTTCTGTTCACTAAAATGAAGTAATTATTCACATTCATATTCTGACAGTAGTTCATTAAACAGACTATACAAAAAAAAATATTCAACTGGAACAACAACAAAATATGGAACACAAATGTATTTAGTTCAAAGTAGGTGCTAGAAATGACGACCATCATGTTGAATACAAAGAGCCACTCTCTCTATGAAATACTTCTTAACATTTAATAACATTTAAGGCGTCACTCTTCGAGAAGAAGCCCTTTCTCTCCTTCATATTTTCCAGTGTGGTCGTAAACCTCATTCTTCAAGTATCCCCATAGCAGAAAACCGAGGCAAGTCAAATCTGGTGATCTCACTGGCCTTTATTCGGAAAGCACATATTCAAAAACTGTCTGACACTGAATTTGAAATGTGCCCGAGCTCCATCCAATTGGAACCACATCCGTTGTCTGATATTTAGCGGCACATTCTCCAGGAGCTCAGGCAGATCATCTCGTGAAAATCGTAAAAAAATTTGACCATTCAAGTTTCCATCAAAAAAAGTATGGTCCTATAACTTGTGTACCTATCATTCTTCCGCACACGTTGACAGACCATCTATTCTGGTGATCCAGAGTGAGGAAAGCATGAGGATTCACATCACTATAATACTGGAAGTTGTGTCTGTTTACTAAGCCATAGTTATGAAAAGTAGATTCATCAGAAAATAAAATGGAATCCACAAAATATTCATCTTCACTAAACTTGTCCAGAACCCATAGACAAAACTCGATTCGTCGATGGAAGTCTATTTCATATAATTCCTGGTGCATCTGAATACGGTACGGGTGAAATTTGATTTTTTTTGTTACCCTAGAAAAGCTGGTCTGCTTATCCCTGTATCTTTCTCGATCTTACGTTGACTCGTATGAAGGTTTTCTTTGATTGATCCCATGATAGGAAATTCATTTTCCTCATTTCCAATTATGGGTTTTGGTCTATTTGCCTTTTCATAAGCTACACTTTCAGTCCTACAAAATTGGTGTAGCAATCGTTTGAAAACCAACTTGTTTGGATGATTCCGGTCTGGATATTTTTGGGCATACACCCTCGACGCCAATAGGCAATTCTCTTAAACACTCACCAATCGCTAAAATCATATCTATCCGCTCTTGAATGGGATACGTTTTCATTTTCGGCGCTAATAATTCAGTGAATGTTTTGAATGACGTAAAACACTATAACTGTCAATAAGAATTATTTCAACAAGAACCACTATTTGAAATAGCCAACATCTGAAAAACCATTCAGGTTAGGTATAGGCAACTCCAATTTTATATTGTTCAGACCAAAAAAAATACAGGGTGTTCTATTTGAAACGACAAAGTTATTTTTGTCCTGAATGATAAAAAAGTAACAATGATTTTTGAACATTCTGTATAATATTGAGAAACGGGTTTTATCGAAATCAATAACCCAAAATCTCTCTTATGCTTGGTCAGAATTCGAAGGGATGATTTCTATATTACATTTCGATGTTATTTAGTTTCCAATTGTTCCTAGCATTTTCATATATAAAGCAATAATTCGAGAACGGTTATAGTTAGGCACATAGAACCTCAAATGAAATCATATTATTTTTCCCTGACCTATTCAAAAGTGAAACGAAATACAGGGTGTTCCGTCAAAAAAAACATAATCTTGATATGTCACACTTTTTCGAGCCACCCTGTAGACTCCAAAATAATTTTCTTTTGCAGCCTCAATCAATATACAAATAATGAAATGGAGAAATTCCCGAAAAATTCAATGGTTTGGTTTACAGGGACCGTGTCGTATGGGGTGCCCCACCCTGTATATATATATATATATATATATATATATATCAATTGTAATATAATGAGAATTGCTATTCATTTCCGTTTATATTTATTATTATTTCATTTCTTATAGATATACTTTTTGCACCGCGTTGGGCGATAATTGTTATGTTATTATGAATTGTCGTCTCAGATAGCCGGTTCAGGCAATAGAGCCACTGCTTGATTCAATCTATTCAATGTTTATGAGTACGATTGCAGATCATTGTGGAAAATAAACGAAAAAGTATCGAGAAAAAAGTATTTCCCTTATTCAGGAAAACTTATATTCACCTGGCCTACGATGAATAACTTATACTATGATTATTTCACAAATTTTCATAGACAATCATGAGAAACGGTGCTGAATAAAGTATACACAACCTCACTTTCACTTTGAAGGTTGAAAAATTCTTTAATAGTTCATTATCAAAATGAAATAGAGTTCTTCTGATATGATACGAGTTATTTGTGAAGTAATTCAGTTTGTGATGTGCACTATAAAAGTTAATACCTGACGCTGGAACTGTCGCTGTTACAATACACACCAAGAAATTGAATCCTTCTTCAATCTACTGCTCTCAGGCTCTCCAATACCAAAAAGGAAACCATACAAATCCAGAAATCAGCTTTAAAATAGTTTTATGTGGAGTACATGAAAGGTAATTTTGTTTGCTGCTATTTATTTTCATTGAAATTATCTTGAAGTTGAGTTGGTTGGGTTCTACTAGAGAAACTACCTTATATTGATGAAGTTCTTGAATTTTTCTTTTTCTAAAGTACGAACGTGCTGTTCTTTTCAAATTTTTTTTCAATCTTCTTCGTGGCTTTGTTTTCTATCACCTGGATACCATTTCTTCTTTTTTCATATCATTTGAATTTTCAAATTCCCGCACTTTGTTGTCACTCTTTGGGGTTATTTGTCAAAACTTATTAACTAAAATATTTTTCTTTTCTTACAAACTATTCACAATATTTTATGATAATTGTCTCTGACACTTGTCCGTTCTTATTTTCTCACAATTTCAAATCTTACATCTGTCCATACTGTTCCTCGATTGGCTATTGTCATCAAGAAGTTTGTTATTCTCCCATTGGCTATTTTTAGTTAGATACAATTTCATATACTGTATGTTTCAAGCTTATAATTTTGTTGATCACATTTTATTCAGGATGATTCTATAAATCTAGACTTTTTTGTTATCTTTTGAACAATTATAGGTTGTAAACACGAATAATTAACAGAATCACCATTATTTCCAATCTCTTCAAATATTCAGTGCCGGTTTTAGCACTATCAGCGCCCTGGGCGAGATTTCTACGGCACCCCCTAACTTTCTACGGCGCCCCCTAACTGCAATTCAAACCAATACGAAAAAACGCAAAGGATATAATGAAATAACCATTTATTAAAAGAAATAACCATACATTAAAAAAAAATACTTTTCTAGCCTTTCTACCGGCGAACTCTTTTATTGGGTTATCAAAGTCGATGTTTTGAACAATTTCATTTTCGATTGACAAAGTTGCCGAGTTTGTCAATCTAGATTGAGATATTGACGATCAGCTTAAGCTTAGAAATACTCCTCTACCCACAAGCAACCGTTACGGGTATATTTTTTATTTCTGTTTCTCATTCAAAATTGTCAATGGTCTGATCGACTGTAATTACATCCTCGAGCTGCAAACTTCATGCATCGTGCAACAAATACACACTTTTTGCACTAGTTACACAAATAACTATTGTCAACTCATTGAATGAGCTGAGTAAGGCAACGAATGATTCAATTGCAGTATTTTCAAAAGAATCAGGAAATATTATAATGGAGTAGTGGATATAAACCCGCGAGGTCAAACAACGTCAGGCGCATTTGGTACTTGGGTGGGTGACCGTTTGGGAACACCGCGTGCTTGTTGCCTTATTGAAATTTTTTATGATCATAGATAAAATTTTCATATATACAACTTTCGATGGTCAATAAAAACCACGTTTGAACATACCATTTTTTCAGACTGTCACGCGAAAGGCTCGGTTTCGATTCGCAGCAGTGGATCTTTTTTTTGTCAAAATCAGTTCCAGGTACAATGATATTTCAAGTTTTTGAGTGAGTTCAACAGCGGTAAATAATCAGTATGAATGAAATGATCTGAAAAACGATTCTTTCGATTTTGGAACTAGAATAATTATACTTTTTCGCCTTGAAAATTCGAATATAACATGAATTCTGGTAGTTTTATCCAGTTATAAATGTGATTTGGGAAATATTCTCGTCAAATATCTTTTGTGTCAGAGGATTTTAATCAACGCATTTTTTTTCCTCAATCATTTCGCCTCTGAGAAATTAAACTCGTGCAATTTGCGACCTTTTTATCAAAGATTAAATCACTCGAACTTCGCCTTCGTGGTTTAATCAGATTATAAGACCGCAAATCGCACTCAGTTGAATTTCCAGGCAGAATGCTTTATCAAAAATTACAAAAATTTTTGAGCCAAAAAAACCCCTAGCACTTATGATATAACTCTCAAAAAAAACATAGTTCGGATTTGATTTTCTCCATAGAAACATATTGAGTAAATCATTGATTAGTTTCGTCGATAGCAAGACTCAACATCAGATGAAAACATTCAATCATTTGCTTAATTTTTGATTGAATGAGAAACACACAATATTTTGATCGCAAGTGACAGTTAAATTATCAACTGCTATGAAAGTGCTCAGAGGTTCAGGTTCGTGAGGTCATCGAGTCAATATTTTTCGAAATCACCGGTTTCGAAGTGAAGGTAGTATTGAGATATTAGGTAAATTTTATCTGCATTTAAAACCCATGGTTATTATACATTTCAGTAGAATATCTGATTTGGCAAACACACTACCAACGATTTTGAAGCAATGAAGCATTGAATTTTCATCGTCATTATGTCAAGGTAGGATCAGGTACTTTTTAATTTGGTGAGTAAGATTTCGGCCTCATCACAGCTGCACATCCGCGCTCCTCAAGGTTACCAATGACATATTCTCCTCCATTGTCATTCGATAATACTTGTCCTTTGAGCAATTGATAACATGATTCATCAACTCCAATTGGCAATATTACACTACAATGACACCACCAACAGTGCACATCTCACGATAAAAAATTATCTATCCGAGTGCTTGCAATTCTATTCCACTGAGTTCCACAACTAGCATTCTTTAAGGCTCGAATTTAGGTCCGTAGGTCTTCATGAAATATACAATAAATTCGTCAATTAAGGGAGAAAGCGGGCAATGATACCCTCATTGCACACCAGTGTGACAACTGAAAAATACGATTTTACTTTCAAAATAGATCCGCTTGTATAATTTAAAATTATCTCCATATTTCATTGAAAAATATAGAAAACTGGACTTACATTTTTTCGAAAATAAGAACAGGGTGATCATAAAATCAGATGTGGATTCATCTGCGTCTGAAAGATAAACTTAAGTCACTATTTTCCATCGTTCAAGATAACCTCTTGTGGGGTTTTCATGTTAAAAAGAAAAACATTCTCAATTGAAAATAAAAAAATATGATTTTTCTAGAAATGGAAAAATCTGCGATAAAATTAATTTTTAATGCTGAATTTTTTCGGTAATATCTAACAGAAAACAACCACTTCCCTTTTCAACATAACGGTAGAAATCATGGAAAGAAATACCAAATCAACTTTTATTGTCTCCCCTTTTTCAGATCCTTAAACATTTAAATAATTTTGTCCCCTTTTGGCTCGCCCATTATTCAATGAGAATATTTTTGGAACACATTCAACAGTTTGTAGTTTTCTTCATTTTCACACATCTACTCATATAATTTCTATAAAGGTCTCTTCCGTGGTCTCTGCCACCCGCCGTGAGAGGGCGCCATGGTTACTTGTTCTAACATTATCGACCATTATGGGCTTTCTATAAAGCATTGTCTAAAGTATTAGACAATGTATGAAGGTTTCTTCCATAGTTCTCGGCCACCCGCCGTGAGAGGGCGTCACGGTGACCTGTTCTAACATTATCGACCACTATGGACTTCAATTGTTCTTGTTCATCATTGTTCCAGATAGACGCCATTGTATGGTAACAATCTGTTGGGAATTTGATTATGTTATTGTCTTTGTTGCTTTTTTGGGGTTCCTGGAACCAATCACTAATACTACATAACAATTTAGTGAAAATCTAATTCTTTCATTATCACCAAAAACATAAATTTTCGTTAGTTACATGGCATGTACCATTTTGTGATAGGTCTAAAATATCATTCTATTTCAGCAATTTCTTTTACTCACAACTGAAGATGGGCGCATATACGCCCGAAACATGTCTTTTTTAATTCAATCCCTGTGTGGAAATGAACTGTGGAGACAACATGGATTTTTTTTCCTCAAAAAGAAAAAGAAATAGTTTTTGTTTCTACACCCTGAATCTCTGCAACAGAGGATCTTTTGGGACAAAAACCATTGGGGAGTCCTATTTATTTTCCGAGGGGAATATCCAGTTTCAATTTAGCACCATAGTTTCGTGACACCCTGTATATTTATTAAATGGAGTCGGAAAATACCTTCACATGTTGGCATTGCTACACATACACTCCAAAATTATAGCGCTCGGAAGGCTCCTGCTTATTGTTGATAATATAATTAAGATATTAAGCATAGCTAGACCGAATGTCAACAGATTCATTAGCACTTTCTTTTGAATATATCAGAACGAAATTCCGTGAATTTAATATACTATCTTTCGAATTTCGAATGAAACTCACTGTATTTTGATATTTTCGGTGGTGTTTTATAGTTTTTCTAGAGTGAGTATCTAATGGTTCCATGTCTATATCGAAGTTAGACCATGAAAACCGCATACTACACTATTGTGAATTATCCCTGTTTTGGAGGAAACCATAAACACTTTCGAAAAAAAATTCGGTAATATTGTGTAACTTCTCAAAAGAGAATGCAAAACTCGTAGATAAAAGCTTCCGTTTTATGGAAAAATGAAAAAACACTTGAAGTTCGTTACTACGTGGACACAGAGTAGAAAGGTGAATGTGAACAAGCTTTCTCAGACTTATACGAAAATTGTATCTTTCTGTCGCCGCTGTTTTGAGAATGGTCAAGAATGGATGATTATCAAGGGCTTTCCATAAACAATAATAATTGGTAAAGTTCATTCATTAACAATGGCAGAAGCATTAAAACAATGGCAGAAGCATAAAAAAGTTTTCCAGTCTTGCGGCGGAATCCTTTGAGCAGCAGAGGCGGAGATAACTAATTTTATTTATATATTCGAATATTTTAAAAATACCTTGAAATAAAGAAATATGCCATAAATGAAGAAGTATGTATTGATAGGCAATCGGATCATCATAATTTCATTTTCCCATGGTCGAAAAAAAAACGTGTTTTGTTATGATCAATCCTTTTACAAAAGAGAATTCAAACTTGCCACAGGATATCATCCACTATTCAACGTCACTGAGAGATAAGACAATCAGTTTTATTTCATTACCGAAAACGCATCCATAATTCTAACACTCGTCCGAACACAAACAAAACCATTAAAAAATCCCGATAAGCGACAGTCACACCAGCCCACATCATTAAGAGCCGTATCCGACTCATAAATCACAAGTTATCGCTACCGATAAATGTATAAACATCCTTGTTGGTCATTATTTCCCAGACTAGCCGACCGCTACCTGTCAGGCAGTAAAATATTATCCAATTATAACAGAAGATACGCGAGAACGAGTTAGACAAACAGAAGCCTTATCATGTTTACAAATGTCCCCTCATTAAAAAAGCTCATAAAACACACTAAGTCCCGCCCCAGCTTCCGATCGGAAGAATATTATAAAAGCCAACGGGAGCATAACAAAGAGAGTTAGTTAGTTCCGAACAGTAGTCCGTGGAATAATCACGCCTATCATACGTGAAGAAAATTAGTATGCATTCATATTAGTACCAGTGAAATATGTCACGAGAAATAAAATCTTTCCACGGGTAAACACCATATCGATTAACGAAATTCTAACATGACAACCTTTTAACTAGAGTCAGTGTAAAAACAATATTTCACCGCATAAATACGAACAATTCTAATCACTCTAATAATAGTTCAATTCATGTGTTGTAAATACGAAAGTACTCCCGTTGAAAATACTTTTCCAGTGTTGTGCATTCTCTCGATCGAATGACGTGTCTTTGCTGAATGTCCATAAAACTAAGCAAATAATTCATCCATGTAACCTGATCCGGTAACGAACCATGACAAGCGTTTGAGATAATAAAGCCGGTTAATCGTGAAATTCTTCGAGTGCGACCCAAGGAGAGCAACTGGACAATTCGACCTAGGTAATGAATTCCTATTATTGAAATTAATGTTTTGGTTTCCTATTCATATTATATGCTTTTCTTAATATACATGTTATGCATACATATATCTCCCATAAAAAGAAACATTGTCGAGAGGTACTAAACCAGGGTCATTTGCCTTTAAGTGCACAATCCCTAGTATTGAGAAATCACAAGTAAAGGTGGACATGTTGTTACCTATATTAAATGTTTTCATGGTGTTCTTATTTGTTTGTTTATCTATGTCATATCCAATAATTTTGTCAATTTAAATTTGTTAAAAAAGGTGACTCAGTCTATAAAGATAGGAATGGATTATACAGGATTGAAAGGAAAATGTTTGTAGAGAGTGCAGTTCTTTAGTCATTTTATTTTATTTGTTTTTATCTCCATTATTAACAGATTTTGTTTTTTTTTGATAATTTCTTGAGAGTTACCACAAAAGTGGCATTCTGAGGATAACAGTGTATTTTTTTTTCTTTTTCTTCTTGTCTTATATTATGTACAATTTCATTTATGAATATAAGTTTTCTTTGATTCCCAGTGCCTTTTTATTGATATAGAGTTCAGGCGAACGGTATATACTCCCAAATAAACAACCTATGTTCCTGGGTGTTAGAAAGAGGGTAATGGATACAGCCGCTCGTGTCCGTTAACTTCAGTGCAAATAAATTCTTTTATAAATTGCTGCTAATACCCAACAAAATTGTAGTTTTTCGAGCAACTTTTCAACAAAGGACTAATCGAGTATAGGCTTTATATACTAGAAGCGTCCTTAGCGTCTTAGGCTAATTATACGGAATAACGAGTTGATCCAAACCAGTGGCGTTACCAGAGGGTTAATCTTTTGATAACGAAACAACGGCCTGAACGTCGTTTAGCCGGGGTGGAGATAATGAGTATTCCTAAATAATAGTGTGGGATGTAACAGTTTTCCATCAAAACACAACAAAGCTATAGGATATTTTGAAACCTTTTTCGATCCCAGACCAGAGACGCTACTGGCTTTCATTTACACAGACCTCCTGGAACTGGTGATTTATGAATCTCAACGTATAGACACACCTACAAGCATTATCATTGGCTTGCGGTTACTCAAACCCACCTTCGGTTCGCTGACGGAGATTGTTTACGAGTAGTACACTTTATTTTTCGTTCCGTTTCTTCGCGTATATGCTCGTGTTAGCGAAGTAAGTTCATGATTTGCTCCCTATAGAAACAGCTTCTGCAATTGAAAGTGGTTGAACTATAGCAACTTAACGACCTTATATAATGAAAAAAAAAAAGGATGCTATTAGATTTGAAGGATGAAATTTCGGATGAATCGGTTTTCGATAGGTACTGTGGATTTTAAACCTGAGTTTCTCATTTTGAAGATAATTGCGCTTGATCTACTTATGCATAACGTCGTCTAGTTTATGATGATCCGATTGCCTATCAATATATACTTCCTCGCTTATGGCATATTTTCTTATTTTCCGCCTATGCTGCGCTGCTCAAAGGATACCACCTCAAGACTGCAAAACTTGTTTTTTATGCTTCTGCAATTGTAAAAAACTTGAGAGGTGTCAAGGGACACCCGGATGGAACGAAGATTAATTAGTGAAGGAATTGTAATACATTTTTTTTTCAAGTTATAATCAAAAGCGTTCAGAGAAATTTGAACTCTCCTCCAATTTTGGATTGAAGAGTTTGAGGTTTACAGAAAAATAAAAAACTGTTTTGTGTTTTCCAGTGAATAAATGTATTTGTAATTTCTTTCTCCCACGACATTCTCTACATCTTTGTGCATGTGTCTTTTTCCTTGATGTTATAGTTTGTACCTCAGTAGTCGATGCTTTAGTTGATTCGCTATTGAAATAAAAAGCAAAAAATTGTACATATACATACACACACATACAGGTATCAGCTACACTATGGCAACCCAAGCATATTCCGAACTTGTGGCACATTTGATAATATACTAGGTGGAGGTAGTGCTCTTTCTAAGAAATATTTAGCGATTTTTATTTCTTAAGTACACCCCGTTTGACAAGATATATTGATGTTCCACACTACGGCTACCTGAGCCACAATGTTGTGTGTACAAGTAATGTGTAAAGAGTTGTCATAGTGCAAAATTAGTAGCCATAGTGTCGAAAGTTCGTGAGGTGTGTGAGAGCGGTGTTGCCACATTTTATTTACTTTTTACCACGCCCACTTACTTACGTACACACGACTCTGTGGCTACTACCAACAAGTTTATTTAGCTTCTGCGCAGCGAGCAGTCATTTCGTTAGTCGGAACATAAGCGAAAATTTCTTCTTGTCGATACCAATGTTCATTATTGCGGCTGAATATCAGAAATTGGATGTTGACAATTGAATTTTAAATAATCAGAGTTGAATGTTAAAGGATGAAACATGAAGTTTAATGTTGAAAAATTAATATGGAAAATTGTTGTAAGTTGAATATTGAAAGTCATCTGTCAAAAATTGAAGGTTGTAGGTAGGTGTAATTTGAAAGTTGATGGTTGGAAATTAAATGATGAAATGCGAATGTTAAAAATATAATCTTGAAAATTGAATGTGGCAAGTTGGGAATTGAGTTAGTTGAAGTTGAGGTGTTATTTTGAATGAAGTTGAGTATATTCAATGCTCAGAATATTGAAATTTTTTGTTGAATAAAAAAAGTATGAAAAAATAAATTTTGTAAAAAAGTCGAATTATTCTTCGAAATGAAAAATTCCGTGGAATCAAACTGATGATTTCATGAATGAGACCTGATTCCAAAACTGATTGTAAATTTTACATGAAACTTGGGGTAAAAAAGGAAAAATGTCGTTCGAAATAGCAGTTTGAGAAAGTTTTCGAAAGAAAAAACATCTACTGTCTTATATTGGGATTAAAATTCGAATAATTGAATAAAAACGAATTTCATGGAAAACTGCTGTGGAATGTCAAATGAAAGCTTATGTGATGCAGAACCCATTCACATATATGAAAATTTTAAAATAAAAAAATACATAAACTGCAAATATAGTTGTAACAAGTGTAATCACAAATAAATTCTTTTATATCTGTAATGTATCGAATTACTCCTTAAATTCGATTTTTATGGATAATGTATATCTACTAATATAGGAAATTTCGATTCAATCAGTTTTCTCATATTAGAAGTCTCAAGTCGTTAACACTGAGTGTTGGATGTTATGAGTTGAAATTCAAAGCTTAAATGTTGTAAAACGAAGATACAATAAAAGCATTTTGAAAAAGGTACATTTTGTGAAAAAAAAAATACTTTGAAATAAAAAATTCCACGTAAACATCAGGATACTATTAGAGATTGATTGGAAAAAAATTACGACACCTAATCTCGTGTAAGAGTCTTAAGTTCATTTATAATTATGGTAAGTTTGGTGATCCACAGATATGTTCTTCAAACGGTTTGGTTGGGATTAGAATCAATGTTATTAAAGAAAAACAATTGCTTTCTCGCCAACGTTACGAACTTCAATGAGTTCTTCATCAGGGCTCTGTAAAACTCATTGTTACAGAGCTCTGTTGATAAATTTATTATAGTTCGAAAAGTTGGTGAGAAACCAATCATTTTTCTTCAATAACATTGATCCTAATCCCAACTAAACCGTTTTAAGTTCATTTATAATGATAAGTTGGATATGGACTTTGGAATTAAAGAGAAACAAAGAGTTCCTTGAGAATGAGGTGTTTAAAAGAATGAGTTTTTTCGAGCAAAACTCCAAATTACGAATAAAATTTCGAAAAATTATAGAAAAAAATCGAATTTCGTGGGATGTCGAATCAAAGCGAGTATATCAAAAGTAAATTAATTTGCTGTAAATCCCCAAATGAATGAACTGAAGCCTCAAATTCCCAGTTCAACTTCGATACATGACACAATCACATTTATTGGTATAAAGATGTACAGTAAACTCCCTATGGGTGTTGAAGAAGTAACAGCACTTAGTCCATTTAGAAGAAAAACAAGAAATTCAGTGAGTGATGAAGCCTACTATAATCTTGAAAAATATTTGGATGACACACTGTGATATCACTATTA
Source organism: Gonioctena quinquepunctata (assembly GCA_018342105.1). Classification (NCBI taxonomy): domain Eukaryota; kingdom Metazoa; phylum Arthropoda; class Insecta; order Coleoptera; family Chrysomelidae; genus Gonioctena; species Gonioctena quinquepunctata. The sequence goes on along the minus strand of JAFIRS010002897.1, from coordinate 150,896 downwards.
ATTGATTATATTTTATTTTTATAATATTCACTCACTACCTTAGACTTGTTCAATTCCTTGCAAAATCCTATCTGAGTGATACAATTTGCAATTTTGAATATTTCTAAAAATTTTATTAAATTGGGGTACCAAATTATCATTTTGCAATAAGTTTCAATAAGTTTTCTGTAAAACTACATGACAATTCAAAATACGCTACACGTATTTTGAAAATGTCAATCGAATTGATTTGTTTGAAAATATGAACAGGATGTTCATAAAATCAGATGTGGAATCATCTGCGACTGAAAGATAAACTTTAGTCATTATCTTCCATCGTTCAAGATAACCTCTTGTGGGGTATTCATGTTGAAAAGGGAAACATTCTCAATTGAATATTGAATAGAAAGATTTTTCTGTGAATTGAAAAATCCACGTTAAAAACTAAGTTATTTTTTGTGAATGTCTAGCAGAAAACAACTACTTTCCCGGCTAAAGCCACGCTGGACATTGAACTACATCTGATAGATATTCTAAAAGGACCCTAACTCAAAAAAAAAATCTGAAATTAAAAATTTGCATTTTTATCAAGATAGTTATATGATTTTCTATTCCAGTTTTAGTTAAGAACTCATATAGAAAATTTTCTATTCAATATTCAATTGAGAATGTTTCCCTTTTCAACGCCAATCGAATAAATCAAAAAAAAAATTGTTTGAACACGATAATTTTTAAGATATTTCTGAAATTAATCCATTATGTTTTTCATATTTGTTTGATTTTCGCAAATGAATGATTTGCTTCACAATATTTATTAATGAATAGTTTTTCTGTTTGAATTTTTGCATTAAATCAGAAAATATCGAAAAACGTTCATAAAAACAATAACCAAATTTTCAGAGATGTTTAACTTCAAA
>JAFIRS010002897.1:0-145000 GCA_018342105.1 Gonioctena quinquepunctata | reverse complement strand
ATAAGCAAGGAAGATTCTAAGCATGCACAAGCAGATGGATTGCTGCTTCTTCATATGTCGGAATCAGACGAAAATCTATTCAAAGATTTAAAAAGACCTTATATGGTTGCTGACAAAATCACGAGAACTGTTATGATAATAATTAAATAATATGGTCAAAGGTATTATAGTTGCCACAAGGAAAAACATTTAACAAACACGGTTCCCCAACGCATGCGAGAGTTAGCAAGATTTTTATTGATTTTGCAGGACAAACCACTAAAGAAAAATCAACTGTCAGATTATTTGAGGCCAATTCATTTTGATGACTTAGTAAATGCCACCAACGAAATGTCTGGTTATGATCCATATTTAGATACATTCAAAAGTCCTTCATTGGCTCTAAGATGGGCGACTGTCCTAAAACAGCTGTGTGATATAGCTATGTTCATATCCTCAAAGAAAAATGAGATCGCCCAAAATGAAGAATTTGCAACATTGAAACAAATGATAGATACTCAGCTTCGATTCTATGTTTCAACCAACGCGAATAAGGATTTATCTTCAAAAAAATGGAAAAAGGGAAGTATGTTACCTTTGACAGAAGATGTTATCAAGATCAGTGAATTCATTGCCAAAGAGGAGCAGAAGTGTGCTGAGGAATTGAAATGTGATCCAAGAGATATATCGAAATTGCGCTATTTAACTGAGCTTTTACTAGTTCATGTCATTCTTCTTAATAGAAAGCGTTCAGGTGAGGCTCAAAGAATCACAATAAATGAATTTCTGAGGAAGGAGGGAGACATGGCAGTCCAAGATATTTATGAATCACTCACAGTAACTGAAAAAGTGTTAGTGAAGAATATTAAAAGATTCACTATTCGTGGAAAGAAATGTAGAGCTGTTCCTGTTATATTCACCAAGGAGATGCAAAAAAATACTGAAGTGCTGTTAGTCCAGAAAATCAATTGCATCTTCAAATCCCTACCTATTTGCTAACCCAAGCACTGAAAATAGTTTTTTGTGGTCCAATAAAGTATTGAAAGAAATGGCTATGGCCTGTAATATTGAAAATATTGAGGCTATAACTGCTACGTGTTTGAGAAAACACATAGCCACCATTGCACAATTAATTTCTATGGGGGACAACGACTTAGAACAGTTATCAAACCATTTGGGTCATGAAAAAGCAACTCATTTGAATTTTTATAGAAAGACTGATGATAAACTTCAAATTGCTGAGGTATCCGAACTTCTATTATTTATGGAGAACAAGTCAGTAGGAGAATACCGTGGTAAATCTTTAGAAGAAATTGATCTTGATATTCCGGAATTTCTGAGCGCAAAAGACCACCCATCTTGTAGCGAAAAGAAAGTAGAGAACATATCAAAGAGTACAAAATCAAATGTAAATAGTGGCATGGAAGAAGAACCTGTCGACGAAGAGAGTGACGATATCTTGCAGGTAAAAAAATATATTAAAAATGAATCACTAATTTACAAGATCTTTTAGCTTTCAGGAAATTCCCAAAATAAAGGAAAGAAAAAGGCCAAGAATGAAAAGACAAAACACAAGGAACTATATGGTTATAATGATCAAGAAAATGAGAAAAACAAGGGACCATGTGTTTCTATCGCTAAAAGAGAAGTAAGGCAGAATATGAAGAAACTATGATTGGGATATTAATTTGTTTTAAATATTCTCCATCAATTTTACTGTATAAAATCCAATTTCATTGGGGGTCTCGCACTTTTGATTTTGAAGTACATTTTACATGATCAATTAGCTTGGAAGGGTTCAACACAATATAATTTCCTAATGTCGGTGAAGTTTAGTCACACATCGAATATCGAAAGAACCGATGAGTGGTTGAGGGCCTTGTAAATATTAAAACTATAATAGTTTCCAATTACAATTTCATATTTTATTTGCAGATTAAAAAAACTCATCTGGTGATTCCTTGGACAAGTGTTCAGAAAAAAATTGCGGGAATATTTTTTTAAAAACATTTAGCTTCAAGAAAACATGAGTGCGAGCAATTGAAAGAAAGTCATCCAGATGTGTTCGCGAATAAAACGTGGGCTCAAATAAATTTTTTTATTGTGAATAAATACAATAAACAATGAATATATTTCATTGACATTTGTTTTTCATTTCAATTGTACAGATTATTTTGTGACATTTCTAAAAACCAATGGAAACTTTCAATTCAAATCATTCGTACATGAATGATTTGAATTGGAAGTTTTGACCAATCAAAACATTATCATAGTGGGAATATTCTACCTAGAAAATTGCCGCGGAAGTAATTTGGGGTATTTTGTTCTTATTGTCTAACAACGTACATTTCTAATTTGACGTCTGTCATCAATTCGCATGAAAAGTGAGGAATGAATCAAAAGTGGTTCAGTGCATTGTATCACTGTGCGAGGAAATGTGTTTATGATCGTAACATAATAAAATAATCCATTGAATACCACACAAGAGTTCGATAAAGTATCTCGAGCCCGTTGTGCTCTCAATTCAATTCAGTTTATTTCCTTCAAAGACAAATGACAAATTTGTATAGGAATTATGAAGAAAATACTTAATGCTAGGGGGACAATGACAAACGTATAAGACACAATGTAAAATGAAAATATACCTAAGAGATACAAGGAAATAAAATACAGTTCATTCTGTGAGTTCACAGTGGATCTATCAGAATATTCGTTAGATATTATGAAAATAACTTCATTAGTGTCGTGGATTTTTCAATTTCCTGAAAAATCCTTTCATTCAATCGAGAATATTTCTCTTTTCAACATGAATACCCCCAAGAGGTTATCTTGAACGAAGGAAGATAGCGACTAAAGTTTATCTCTCAGTAGCAGATGATTCCACATCTGATTTTATGAACATCCTGCTCATAATTTCTAACAAATCAATCTTCTTGATTTAAATATTTATATCTTTTTAATTCATAAAAAATTTAAATTTTGCTATTTCATATCCTAACCAAATCCCAATGGTTATATCAATAAATTATTCAAATTTATATATTTATTTAATATTTTATATTTCCATTGGATTAGTATCAAGGGTTGATTTAGTTATTGATCATGAGTTCTCACTATTTTTCACTCACTCATTCATATTTATTTGACGTTTCTAATGATATAAAATTTGGATATTTTGATGTACTTCAAATCAATGAAGACGACGAGAGCAATGTGTAACCAACTCTCCAATTCGTCTATTTATGTCAAAAAGAAATGCGACTCATGGAAACAAACAATGACTGAATTAATAACAATTTCAAAACATCCAGAGTGAAGAGCTCTGGGAAACAAGAAATATAGTTTTTTCCACTACTAATTCTAAAATACACCATTATGTATCATATCTTCGACCTGAGAAATCGTTTTTTTCCCACTTTTGAATAATAAAAATAAATGAGAGTCTACAAGTTGATTTCGGAACGAACCACTTATGAATTTTCGTCTCATTTGGAATGCTATTCCCATGAGAGCTATAAGTGACATTCATACTTATTAACATTTGAATGGGGATTAGCGCAGTTGGTTAGTGTTTGAAGTTGTGATCGAAGGATCCCAGGTTCGATCCCTGGCCATCGCGTGTGAAGTGAGCTTCGTCGGTAAAAAGGATACAAGATCAAAATGCAGGATCTCTAGTACAGTTGCGCAGTATCCATCGGAAGAACTGCAAGCGCCGTGGAAAATCTCGCGGAAGCAAACCTTGGACGCGCTGGATATGATATGGGTATGGCATGTTTTCGTGTAAAACCCTCCAGGTAGTTGAATGAGAAACATCACAATCCCGTGCTATTTCTCGAGTACTCATACCAGGATTTTCCTCGATAATTTTCAAAATCTCTTCATCTCTCACTGGGTCTGAAATCTGACATATTACCGAAGGTACTGATGGGAATTTATAGAAGTTTTATAGTTGGGAAGCCAGCGATTAGAAAATCTTAGCGCGTACAACCTCTGAGCTTTAAGTCCGTTATCATTAGCCATACCATAAACAAAATATATGTCAGCCAGATGTTCAAATGAATATGGTTCATTTTCCATTTTAATGTTGAACAAATACATGATGAAATATCCACCAACTTTCAAATAATGTGAAAATGCTTCAAAACCTAAACGTCAAAATGAAAATATTAGTCAAAGCTCACTAACTCTTTTTCATTGTTTCGTTGAGAAATTTAATCAACCCAATTACAAAAAAAAGATAAAAATTAAACAACGAATTAATTTCATCTGTTAGAATCCACCAGCGGCGCACTACAAAAAATTTCTTGAGGTGAAAAACTTGATCGACCCATGAAAAAATATCTACCTGTAGATTCTTACAATCACTCGGCATACTGGATGATGTAAACCCTAAAACGTAACATATATTGCAAATTTGATCTTAATATCGTAGAAACTGAAAGAACTATGGAGACAAAACCTAGAACCTTTAATGCTCTGTAGATCGGTAACAATGCGTTTGCGGACACATGTTTATGGAAAACAAAGTCTAACTTTGACCTGGAAAATATGCATCTGAAATTTTTATACTGAATTTTGAAACACCTTATATAGATAATGATGTGCTAGTAGTGGATAAAGTATATATATATATATATATATATATATATATAATTATACACTGCATCTTTTAATGGTCCCCTCCTGTTGACTTTTCAATGGTTTGACGTGAAACAATGAAAAAAGAAGACTCGCCTCGCTTCCTTCATTCCCTTGATGAATGCTCCGCGGAAACTACTAGAACTAGACTGAAAAAAAAATCGGAACATTTGCGTGTTACTACTATTATTGCCTAGAAATGTGTTTTTTCAACCCCAAGTTGACTGTTTTATTTGAATCGTGGCAACATTCTAAGGATGTCACAATGTGCTAATTTGTTTTGAGGATGCTTCTAAGTAGACTGTGTGTGATTGTATATTAGATATATACTGGATGTCACAAAGAAATCCTCCTTATAGCACCCCTCTCTTCCCCGTGGATGTCATAACGTCAATATTTTAACCGGATGTCACAAGCTACGCTGGACTAGTATATATATATATATATATATATATATATATATATATATATATATATATATATATATATATATAAATAAGAATTCCTTGGAAACATCTCCTCTCCAAGGAATTCTTTATTCATCTTTAATTCCAAAGTTCATATATAACTCGTCATTATATATGAACTTAAGGATTATATATATATATATATATATATATATATATATATATATATAATATATATATATATATATATATATATATATATATATATATATATATATATACATATATATATATATATATATATATATATGTATAAACAAAAATATTCCCAGTTTTGATTTTATATCTTTGACTTGTGAATGTCAAGCAGTTGCCATAGATCAGGAATATGCACGCACACCGAACTCATGGTTCGAGGTCAAAGATCATGGCAACATTGCATTCTAGTTCTCATGTAGACCGCAAGGGGAGCTGATGTAGTTAAATGAAGAAAGTCATAGCTCTGTGTGTACATACACAAGAATAATCCGAACTTATGGCAACTCTGTAAAATGAGTAATAACTCTGGTCGAGGAATGGAATAAACGAAGTGGATTATGTGATACGGTAATCAATCTCCCAAAGAAGCTATATTTTCGAATTGTAATCAGAAATAGGACAAAATATCGTCACAATATACGAAAGACACTATGGCACGGAGTGCGAGTTGCCACAATGTTTAACAGTTGCCACAGTTCAGGAATATGCACGCACACCGACGCCACAGTGTAGCCAATACAAAACACACACACACACACACACATATATATATATATATATATATATATATATATATGCACTCTGTCTGTCTATTCTTTCGTACACGTCATAGATGCGCGGGACTTTGTAAACACAACAGAGTGTGTGTATATGTATATATATATATATATATATATACTCTCTCGACTTCCTAAACACAACAGCGTATAGGTTAGAACACGCACAGCTCGCTAAATACATACGCATTGATATTGTAATATTAAAATATAATTTGCTTTTAAATTTATTGAAGTTATGACGCGTACACTTGCTAAACACACAATAATGGAGAGATTATAACGCGTATGACTTGGTTAGCACAATAGTAAAGAGAGGTTATAATGCGTACTTGCTAAAAATACATAAGCATTTATTATTGTCTGTATAAAATCTCTACTTACCTAACTCCATCAGCAATATCCGGAACTTGTGCAGAAACACTGTCAGGATTCATTATTGTTATTATTTTTTATTATTTATTATGTACAAAAAACCTGTATACACTCAACAAAACTAATCGTCGCGACACCACACTGTTTAATAGAGAGACGAAATGAAAATAACTGGCTTGCTTTCTATGAGAGAGAGAATACACTCAACAAAACTAATCGTCGCGACACCACACTTTTCAATAGAAAGACGAAATGAAAATAACTGGCTTGCTTTCTATGAGAGAGAGAGAGACAGAGACAGACAGAGAAACACGCGCACTCCGCACGGCTTGAAACCATAGCGAAAGTCTCGTTTCACATTTTGGTCTTGATTTATTCCGTCTAGCCCTCTTTCGCAACGCGCGATAAGGAACTACGTTCCAATAGTTCAACTCTACCTATGCACTACTGCCCAGGTAAACGTGATTCCAGACGTTCTCTTATCCGGGAATGACTGTTGTTCTTAAAAGGTCAACACATGTCAGAGATAGGTTAGATTAATTGTGAGTTGGTATATCATTTCTTCCAGGATTTTTGAACTTTGTCAAAGTCCATGTAGAACAATTATCGGAAAGGGATTTGCCAAATTTTATTGTAGGGATTCAATGATAAAATGTTGATACCATTCACATCTACCCAATAGCCACTTACCGATTTCAATATGTAGGACGTATATTTCAATAACACTTGTAATACAACATCTCATATATGCGCGAATAAACTTTTAATTAAATTAGTTAGGAAGGAAGAGCCTTCAACGAATATCACCGCCCGTTAAAAGTGTGAATATAACTTTTTTTGTTGAATAAAGGCATTTCTTCATTATTATTGTATGACTGGCAGAGGCAAGCCCGTGCGCTAGGGGGGGGGTTTGGGGGTTCAACGTCCCTCAAGGGGGTTTCAAACAACTTTAAAGAAATTATATGCCTCGACCCATCAATCTGTTGAAAGAATAGTCCACTTCCAGTTATATCTTCCCTTGGAGTGCTAATACAAATTATGATTTTTTCTAAGACAAGCTCTTATACAAATGCACTCAGAAAGATGAAATAAATACAAACATATTTTTGAAGGCAAGAGTTTATACAAATGCACTGAAAATGATAAAATAATTTATCTAATTGTTTTACATAGGTTATTCTGTGAGTAACAGATTCAAAATCTTGCCGCGATAGAATTCCTGTTTTGTATTTACGACAAGCTTTTCAATATGGTACTCACAGAACTTCCTACCTAGGCCAAGCAATTAAATGATTTTATTCCTTTTCAGTGCATTTGGATAAAATCTTGTATTAAAAAAATATATTTTTCCTTATTTTCAGTGCATTCATATGAAAGCTCGTATTAAATTTTTTTCTCAGTCATTTTCATTTAATTCTCTTTAGTCATTTATGAAATCGTCATCTTATCAATTTTAGTTAAGCAATCATGATCTTCAATTTTGAATGGAATCGGACCATAATTTCAAAACTAGCCGCCATCTCAAATTTATAAATAAAAAAAAAATCATTATTTTCGACCTCAAAAGCCCCCACATAAGTGCCTATTTTAAGGAATAGGACCATAATCACAAAACTCGTCCGCCATTTTGAATTTATGAATTTTGACGAAAAAACAATCTACGTCCTCAACAACCCCTATGTATAAAATTTCAATAGAATTGGATTTTAATCACAAAACTCACCACTTTTTTCTCCAATAAAAATTTCATAATGCATTGTCACCGGAATTATGAACATCTGCCAAATTTCATGTCACGCCGAAAATCGCAAAACACTTGCAAATCGAGTAAACGGTTAGATGGATATGATTGATACATATGATGAATTTCGCGGAGCCACCACATTTATTTAATGCTAACATTTCGAGGATGGGAAAACATGGATTCATCCGATCCCAGTATTTAAACCAAGATTCAATTAGAGCATTAGCAATCCTGAAAAAACGTTCTTTGGGACATAATGTCATACGAAGAATTGGGTATGATCCATTTCTTGTCGTGATTTCCTCAGCACATCAAATTTGTGCCAAACGAATCTTTGTATAGATGCATCCAGCGGGGTGACGACAAAAATTGTTCACATTGACGAAAATATATATTTATATGCAATGCAGTGACGAAGTGTGCAAACCAACAATTTTCTGTGCCTCACAATTCCCAAAGTCTCATGATATATTAGTAAATGGTTCTTGCGAACAATAAAATGCGGAATGGAATTCCCTCGACGAGTGGTAAGAAATAAGTAATGGTGATAAATATATAAAATTCCGTCATTTATTATTCATCGTCAACGTGTCAGAAGCACTTGAAAATGCATGTGCTTTGGTATTCTCTAGAGATTTAAGCATAACTACGCAAACATATTTTTCAATGCAGATGAAACTAAGCTTCCTAAAACTTATATAAGGACTGATGTGGCACATTTCATCAGGAGTTGCTCAATTTGTATGCGATTGGCCAGCTGATTCTCAGTCGCTACAGAGACTCGGCAAATGCAATAATAATGACAGGAGAAAGTGCCACATATTTGAAGGGTAACAATAGGGACATGATGTAAGGAGAATAACTCAAATTGAACTGTTATACGAAAACGCCGATGATTACAATCTCAGACATTTCCCGCCTTTGCTGACCATATACGTGTTAGATATATGACTATCGATAAAAACTTCATGTACGATAAACACGTTTTGCTTACTTTCTGTAAACATTTCCACGGCATGTTTGAGGATCGAACATATTTGTTTACACCGATCAGTGCTACATTTCATATTGAATGTGCATATACGGTGCGGTCCATAGGTATGGAATACATTCATTTTTAGCGATATTATGTATTTGTTGAAAAAAAACCTGAAACAGGTCGATTTCTATTGTGAATTTGACAATTTACAGTATAAAAATATTACCCCCTCTGGATTATGAGTACCCCCTCAAACATTGTGAATGGGAAAGGGGTCGTGTGGCACCTGGTTCAAAAGGGATTTTCATTCTCCGTTCAGCAATAGTAAGTTTTTCAAATTTGGTGCAATCATAACTGAGAAAATTAATTTTGAAAATGTAAAATTTTAATACTCAACGTGGAATTAAGGGAATATTGTCACATAATGTTCAGGAAGTATTTTCAATTCATTTTATAATTGAATTAACGGTTCAAAATGATCACCAATCACTTCTTGATAATAAGCAAGTCGATCTTGGAATTCTCGTACTACATTTCGTAGGACCTCAGGGGTTATGTTGTTAATTTCTTCCGTTATCTGAGCGTGCTAGTCCTGATCCCGATAATCTGGGGCAATCACCTTCGGAGGGCATATTCCTGACATATGCCCCTCCCTTTTGAATGATGGTCCACATCGTTAATTTCAATTGATATTCATTTAATCAAAGATTGGTAATTTTACCAAAAAAAAATTACCGAAAAAGTGACTGGAATCTAAACACAATCCAAGATTTTTCCATTTGAAAGCTTAACAAGAGGACAGCTCGTACTACATATTTAAATCTCCACACATCTGCTTCTCTCTTTGGCCACCCTGGTACTGGATTCAGAAGCACAAATACTGACATTGCAGATTCCTCCACGACTATGGGCATCGTCTCAACTCACTAAAATTGGTTTTGTGAGGATGTTGTCATAATTTCATTCTATTCTTCGAAGGCTAGCCAATCGGGTTCACAATGGGCTCTCAAGTGGGTCTTTTCGCTGGACGCTTCTTTCCTGGCAGAATCCCGCTTTGACTATGGGATTGACATCGATGAACTTGTTTGCTGAATCAATTTGATTTATTTGATTCAGCATTGTTAAAACAATTGGAAAAAAAATCAGCATTGCTCTGCCTTCTCCATCAACTTGGACTCCATTTCAGTGCCTTGAGGAATAGGTTTGGGATATTCACTCACATCGTGCTGCTCAACTTCAATGCATCTTATAATACTCGTATTACTAGTACAAAAGTCCTTCGGGTCCGTTTTTTATGCGTTGGCCTTTCGTTTCTTTATTGTGCTCGTGATTTCTTCTCATGTGGTTACTCCTTCTTCCTCAGAGATATGTGGGTTTTCATTCGACATGAAAGAGAAAAAAGAATGGCAGTAAACATTTCTCAATTTTCACTATAACTTATAATTCAAATAACTATTCATCTTTATATTCTCGTTGATTTCATTCCTGATCTGAATTTTGAAACAGCACTCCAATAATATATGAGCCAACCAATTTACAAAGATACACATAAGTTTAAATTATTGGAAAATAATGAATTGCAAGCAAATTTTTGAATGTAATGACTTTAATCATAATAAAAGGCATGGAGCCCGTATTTTTTTATACATAGCGTGAACTTGACCTTCTGATTAAAGAATGAACAGCGTCAGCAAACTTATTTTCTGCAATTACCTCCTTTAGTTCATGACTCGACTGGTACACACCATCGAATTTTTTGTCAATGGAATGTGTAGGTTCATTATTCTGTTATTGTTAAAATATTCTACTTGCTTTCATTTCAATAAACTCAGCAATAATGTATACCAAACATTTTAATTTTGATTCGTGAACGTACAATGTTTTCAGCTTCATCCATTATTTGTTTCGAGAAAGAAAATACTTCCTGACTTCTACACGAAATTTTTCAATATTTTCTGAGTAAATTAAATTAATATTTATGGATCTGTCCCATGATGAAAAATCGTTAAATAAAATTATCTCTTGAAATTTGAAAACTTTGGAGAAAAAATTTTTTTTTCAGAACACAGTAGTCTTCATCTTGTATTTCCTCTGGTAACTTCAATGAAAAACTGTACCAATATATGTGTGTGGTATGTCAAACATTGTTTCATCTATTTATCTCAAATTGCAGAAATTTCAACTATTACCTCAATTTCCAAACATGTCAAATTTGATTCTCTCAATCTTATTATTATTCTTATATCTCCCGGACTTCGATAAACAGAAACTTCGTATTCTTAGACATATTTTCGGCTATTATCATGGTTAGAGTACCCTGTGAGAGTCTCTTCAATCTAGTGCCCCTATTACTATGATATTTGTTTGTTACTTTTCAAAGTAACAACTCAAATAAAATGGTGATGCTAAATTCTGATATGGCAGATTAGTGCACTGACATTTCATGAAGGATTGCTGGTTGGCTGGGCCAGCGGCTCTCGGTGATATGTTATCTACCTTTTGGAGATACAATCCATGAATTCGCTAAATATCTTGGGGAACTCGCAGGCTTGCTTTCCTGCATTTTGCTCAAAATTTAAATGAAAACACGTGAATATAAAATATTTCTTACTTTTTCAAAAAAATTCTTGATTATACCTCTATTCTATTATTTTATATCATTTACCTATATTCTTGGTTATGAATAATAATTAATATAAGTCAGTACGTCATGTGAATCTCTTAAATCAAATGAATATTAATTAAATATAGAAAATATCACTCTGCATATTAAACATACCACTACGAATTTTCCCAATTTTCTTTTATATATCAAACGATTTTTCATTTATCCGTATTTAATCTATGATGATATTCATTTATTTCAGATGCTCATTGAAATATTGCCTTCATTTATCTCAAACTGCAGAAATTTCAACTATTAGCTCAACTTTAAACATGACAAACTTGATTCTCTCAATATTATTATTATTCTTTCATCTCGCGGGCTTTAATGAACAGAAACTCCGTATTCTAAGACATATTTTCGGCTATTATCATGGTAAGAGTACCCTGTAGGAGTCTCTTCAAACTAGTGTGTTTGTTACTTTTCATAGTTACAACTCAAATGAAATGGAGATGCTAAATTCTGATATGGCAGATTGGTGCACAGACATTTCATGAATGATTGCTGGTTGGCTAGGCCAGCGGCTCTCGGTGATATGTTAAATATCTACCTTTTGGAGATACCCTTCCGTGAATATAAAATGTTCCTTACGTTTTCAAAAAAATCTTGATTATACCTTTTTCCTATTATTCTATATCATTTACCTTTATTCATTGTTATGAATAATAAATAATATAAGTCAGTACTCCATGTAGATCTTTCAAACCAAACAATATTAATTAAACATAGAAGAAATTACTCTGCATATTAAATATACCATTACGATTTTTCCCAATTTTCTTTCATATATCAAACGATTTTTCATTTATCTGTATTTTATCTATGATGATATTCATTGAAATATTTCCTTCTTATTGAATATTTCTCGAAAAAATATCTGAATTCCAATAGATTCGTGACTTATCTGATGTCTATTCGAATCTAATGTATAACTAATTTATAACATGCTGAAAAAATGCCCCAAATGAATTATTCTGGACTTTGGTATGATGAGGAACCCAAAAAATAATACTGTGTAAAAAACCCAATTCACTAATATTACGTATGATATTTGCTCTCGCTATGATCAATTCATATCAAAGTACTGTGTTTCTGAAATCGAATTTTATCATTTAAATGAAATGAACAGTACCGTATGCCACCAAGATGATTAATAAAATAATGTTGAAACTCCCAGTATTATGCACGTTTCCAAATCAAGTGTATACTGAATTCAGATTATAATTTTCAATACACGGAAATTGAAATCTCAAATACTTATCGGAAGTTTCTCAAGAATAATATAAGCCTGAAGTTACTTGTAGAATCTCTTAAGTTGAAAGAGTTGAAAAATATCTTAATTTTCCTGAATGGATAACTGAATTGAACAAATCTATCTCAATGCATCCCATGAAAAAGAATATTCCACAATTTATCAACCACAAATTGAAATAATGACCATAAAAAATACCCATTAGTTCACTAAACTAATATTCTTGAAATTTTTTAACATAAAATCACTTTCATACTTTTCATCATCTGGTTATCAACAAAATTCAACTGAAACTGTCATAACTGTACTGCCTGAAGGGCCTTGAAAGTGGTTGGTAGCTCAGGATAACTTTTGTGATAATCAGATTATGAACTCAGAATTCACAGAACAAACATACAACATTCAGAAACAATAAATATAAAAAACGAACACTATACTCACACCTAGAACTAGGTATGCAACGCTGCCAGAATGGCAGCTCAGAAGTAGAAACTACATTCTAATAATCATAACCATTATAATATTTCTAATATCGAATCAGTGCCGGCCATACTCTTATATTTTCAACACACTTTGTTCGATGTGATCCAATCCCAAACAAGTTGAGGTTGAATAACATTGAAACAAAATGTATAGATGAATATCTGAGCGTGCCAGCCCTGATCTCGATAATCTGGGCAATCATCTTCGGAGGGCATATTCCTGACAATACTTTTGATTTTAAATAACCCCATGAGGAATAATTAGGTATTTCCTTATCTGTTTCGCTAAACGTCAGGAAAAAGTCTTTCAAGACACCAAAACATCATTCACAAACCCACATAAATGATGTAATGTCAATTCAGTAGACTACTGTTATTTTGATATTTATAAGTTGCTGACACACGTCAGTGTATTGAAATATATTTGTGTGTGTATTTGATTCAACTATGGCTCATTTATCCGAAACTCAAAGAATAGACATTTTAAGTATGATTGGATGCGGTAATAAAACAAGAACTCAAAAGGAAGTTTGTGAAATGTTCAATAATAAATACCTTGTCGTCTCACAGTCTACAGTTAGCGGAATAGGAACAAAATTCAGTGAGACTAGACATGAAAAAACTATTCGAAATCCAGATCAAAATATTAAATTGGATGAGGAAAGAAGTATGTACTGTTAGCGATTGAAGTTCCGCATATGACAAGTAGACAACTTGCCGTAAGTGAATCATTGATATTGAGAGCTTTTCATGAAGAAAAATACCATCCTCATGAAGTTTAGTTGGTTCAAGAGTCAAATGGGGATGTTCCTGATAGAAGGCAACAATTCTGTGGACTGATGATGTACAGAATGTAAGCAGATTTGCAGTTCATAAACTAACTTGTTTTTTTTTTATGAAGCTACTTTCTATTTAAATAGAACGGTTTATAGACAAAAGTGTAGATATTGGAGCAGAGAAAATCCTGATTGCATGAGGCTCATTGCGTGAGGCTCACACACAATATCTCAAAAAAGTGAACGTTTGGGCTGGTATCATCAACACCAAAATTATTGGCCCTGATTTTTATGGAGGGCACAGTTAATGGTGAGGTTTCTCCAGATTTTTTTATGAATTTTTTACAGCCTCCATTAGAAAGGCTATTTCTTGATGTTAATGATCCAAATGCAATAGGTAGATCAATTTGGTACCAACAAGCCGGAGCTCCACAGCATCACAAACGCATTGTTAAAGATTATTTGAACGAAATTTTTCCCCCGAGTTGACTCCTCTCGATTACTTCTTATGGGGCGATTAAAAATCAAATGTATATTTCAATAGACCAGACAATATTGCAGATTCGGAAGTTAGGATATTAACAACATAACATGGTGGTTATTTTGGACATTTAATTTACTTGTAAAATAAATGGAGAAATACTTCCTATATTTTTGGGCATACACCCTCGACGCCAATAGGCAATTCTCTTAAACACTCACCAATCGCTAAAATCATATCTATCCGCTCTTGAATGGGATACGTTTTCATTTTCGGCGCTAATAATTCAGTGAATGTTTTGAATGACGTAAAACACTATAACTGTCAATAAGAATTCTTTCAACAAGAACTACTATTTGAAATAGCCAACATCTGAAAAACCATTCAGGTTAGGTATAGGGAACTCCAATTTTATATTGTTCAGACCAAAAAAATACAGGGTGTTCTATTTGAAACGACAAAGTTATTTTTGTCCGAAATGATAAAAAAGTAACAATGATTTTTGAACATTCTGTATAATATTGAGAAACGGGTTTTATCGAAATCAATAACCCAAAATCTCTTTTATGCTTGGTCAGAATTCGAAGGGATGATTTCTATATTACATTTCGATGTTATTTAGTTTCCAATTGTTCCTAGCATTTTCATATCAAAATCAATAACTCGAGAACGGTTATAGTTAGGCACATAGAACCTTAAATGAAATCATATTATTTTTTCCTGACCTATTCAAAAGTGAAACGAAATACAGGGTGTTCCGTCAAAAAAAACACAACCTTGATATGTCACACTTTTTTGAGCCACCCTGTAGACTCCAAAATAATTTCCTTTTGCAGCCTCAATCAATATACAAATAATGAAATGGAGAAATTCCCGAAAAATTTAATGGTTTGGTCCCTGTATATATATATATATATAGAAGAATCCTTTTTAAATTCGGGTATGCAGTCAACAGGGGTATGGAAAAAGTGTACTCTTTTTTCTATTCAAGCTTTCGAGTCATTTATTGTCTCTTCATCAGGAACTCTACAATGAATTAAATTGAACATTATAATATTTGTAGAGTTCCTGATGAAGAGACAATAAATGACTCGAAAGCTTGAATAGAAAAAAGAGTACACTTTTTCCATACCCCTGTTGACTGCATACCCGAATTTAAGAAGGATTCTTCTTTAACTTAGACAGTCGTCTAACCTTCACAACTTCTTATATATATATATATATATATATATATATATATATCAATTGTAATATAATGAGAATTGCTATTTATTTTGGTTTATATTTATTATTATTTCATTTCTTATAGATATACTTTTTGCACCGCGTTGGGCGCTAATTGTTATGTTATTATGAATTGTCGTCTCAGATAGCCGGTTCAGGCAATAGAGCCACTGCTTGATTCAATCTATTCAATGTTTATGAGTACGATTGCAGATCATTGTGGAAAATAAACGAAAAAGTATCGAGAAAAAAGTATTTCCTTTATTCAGGAAAAATTATATTCACCTGGCCTACGATGAATAACTTATACTATGATTATTTTACAAATTTTCATAGACAATCATGAGAAACGGTGCTGAATAAAGTATACACAACCTCACTTTCACTTTGAAGGTTGAAAAATTCTTTAATAGTTCATTATCAAAATGAAATAGAGTTCTTCTGATATGATACGAGTTATTTGTGAAGTAATTCAGTTTGTGATGTGCACTATAAAAGTTTATACCTGACGCTGAAACTGTCGCTGTTACAATACACACCAAAAAATTGAATCCTTCTTCAATCTGCTGCTCTCAGGCTCTCCAATACCAAAAAGGAAACCATACAAATCCAGAAATCAGCTTTGAAATAGTTTTATGTGGAGTACATGGAAGGTAATTTTGTTTGCTGCTATTTATTTTTATTGAAATTCTCTTGAAGTTGAGTTGGTTGGGTTCTACTAGAGAAACTACCTTATATTGATAAAGTTCTTGAATTTTTCTTTTTCTAAAGTACGAACGTGCTGTTCTTTTCAAATTTTTCTTCAATCTTCTTCGTGGCTTTGTTTTCTATCACCTGGATACCATTTCTTCTTTTTTTATATCATTTGAATTTTCAAATTCCCGCACTTTGTTGTCACATCATCACTCTTTGGGGTTATTTGTCAAAACTTATCAACTAAAATATTTTTCTTTTCTTACAAACTATTCACAATATTTTATGATAATTGTCTCTGACACTTGTCCGTTCTTATTTTCTCACAATTTCAAATTTTACATCTGTCCATACTGTTCCTCGATTGGCTATTGTCATCAAGAAGTTTGTTATTTTCCCATTGGCTATTTTTAGTTAGATACAATTTCATATACTGTATGTTTCAAGCTTATAATTTTGTTGATCACATTTTATTCAGGATGATTCTATAAATCTAGACTTTTTTGTTATCTTTTGAACAATTATAGGTTGTAATGATCTTGACAATGTATGAAACTGATTGCATTATAGTATTTGTATATTTTTATCTATCAATATTTTACATAGGCTTCATAAAAAAAATAGAATCTCAAAATATATGTAAAAACAATTAAAATAAATTACTGGTCTTTCATAACATAACAAAATATATATTTATATATATATTATATATATTATATATATATATATATATATATATATTTATTATATATATATATATATATATATATATATATATATATATATATATATATATATATATATATATATATATATATTCATTTATTCATATATATTATTTTCAGTTCTTCAACTGTCAGTCTCAATCTGTGAAATACCACTCGCCCTGTACCGGGGAATTGTTTCTGGTGTTGTAGTATTAACTTGAGAAATACCCTTGTACAATTATTTCAACATGCATTGTTTTTCAGGAAATTCCACATTTGAACTTATTTTCACTCACCATTTTCCAACGTATGATATGGTTAACGTGTAGTTTTTTTCTCGTGATACCCGACCAACCGGTGTAGTGAATACCGCATCACCGTAAACCAACTGTGGCATTGTTCAAACTGAAATAGATTTTTGTTTATTGGAATGCGTTCTATTTCATGGATTGTTTGTATTAATGTTCAATCCCGATACTATGTTTTTCATAGAAATTCTGCATTGACTGATCCAGTCAGAAATATTTCCTATACGAATAGGGTGGATAATCCTGAGAGGATGAGACTATATGACAAAAATCAATAATTTCTCAAGGAATACCGGATATATTAGATAATGAACTCAATTTATGAAATGATCAAAGGATATCATGGATATTTGAATTTATTATGAAAAGTTGATAGCATCCAGTATAACCGGTTCAACTAAAGTGGCGCCATTGCATGAAATCATGTGACGTATATGACCAGCCAAACATTTATTAGAGAAAAAAAAAAGCATGCTGTATTTCCTGCAAATGAAAAAATGAATTCAAGTTCCACACACTTAGGTACTCTGAATTCAATCCTTCAGCATATCCTGGTCTTTTTAAAATAGTTGGTTGACAACTTCACAACAATCCGAAAAAGAGTTTTGAGTGAAGAACCTGAGACCTCTACAAGCAAAAACGAAAACAAAATTTAAAAAAATTACTGAAAATGAAGTTTGTTCATCAATGACCATAGTCTGACTGCGATATTGAAATTGAAATTGACTCAAAAAAGTAAATAACTAATTTAATAAACCTTAGTTCAAACGGTTCATGGTACTGTTAGAACTATTCTAAGAATTGGTAATATTTTTTGTATTGAAAAATACTTTTTAATGAAATTTGACTTGAAAACAAATTTAATTCGATCGTAGAAGAAATTTTGTGTGCAACATGTGCAAAAACTTATTCGTTGCACTCAGCATGATTGCAGCTCTCGACTTCGTCTCGAGCTGCAAACTTCATGCATCGTGCAACAAGTATACACTTTTTGCACTAGATACACAAATAACTATTTTCAACTCGTTAAATGAGCTGAGTAAGGCAACGAATGATTCAATTGCAGTATTTTCAAAAGAATCAGGAAATATTATAATGGAGTAGTGGATATAAACCCGCGAGGTCAAACAACGTCAGGCGCATTTGGTACTTGGGTGGGTGACCGTTTGGGAACACCGCGTGCTTGTTGCCTTATTGACATTTTTTATGATCATAGATAAAATTTTCATATATTCAACATTTCGATTATCAATAAAAACCACGTTTGAACATAATGTAACGAACCTAGGCCGGACCTGTCGCCTCACATGTTGCCGTCGACAGCGATGAGATCATCCCCGGAGATGTTCGAGAACCATCCAGTGCGCTCTGCCGCGGAAGACAACGGTCAATATTGGAAACAATTGGAACACGCCGGTCGCCAACGGAAAGAATTCGAAACATCGAGAATGCTGTATCGGAGATAAATAGGCAACCCTCAAGTCTCAGAGACAGTCTGAACGAGCCCATACCATCGAGCTATACAGTGGCGTAGTAATATAAATTAAGTTGTAGATTAAGTGTTAAATAAATTAGTTAAACCAAGTTAAGTTTATTTACGTTACAATTGGTGTCAGAAGTGGGATTTTGAAAATAAACAAGTGATCGTGGAGTGGATAGTCAGAAAAATAAATTGATAGACCTTTTTGTACGCCCAAAATAGACAGTGGCCCGGTTTTCGCGAAGTGGACAATTGTGCGTGGGAATATAAACTGATACACTGTTCGCGTGAAACAGAAAATAGACAGTGGCCCGGTTTTCGCGAAGTGGACAATTGTGCGTGGGAATATAAACTGATACACTCTTCGCGTGAAACAGACAATAGACTGGTGGCCCGTGGAAAAGAATTCGCGAAGTGAATTTTTAACAAACTGATAAACTTTTTCGTGTGAAACAGACTGATACCTCGTCAAAGACAAAATGTGTTCAAGAAAAGTGCACCTTGCGGATTTGAAGGTAGCGGAATTGAGACAGGGAGAAATGACAAGAAGGTGAGGACCCGAAACATTTTTATTCGAAGTTCCCGGAGGTGATTTAAGTTTGGTAATGAATAAACTGGAAGAAAATTCAAAAGCCTGGAAGAAAATGCTAAAAATCTGGAAGAGAAGCTTCAAGAAAATTCTATAAATCTGGAAGAGAAGCTTTCTAGAAATCTGGAAGAAAGCTTCGAGAAAATTCAAGAAAGCCTGGAAGAGAATGCTAGAAATCTGAAGAGAAGCTTCAAGAAAATTCTAGAAATCTGGAAGAGAAGCTTCTAGAAAATTCAAGAAGCCTGGAAAAAATGCAAGAAGCCTGGAAGAGAAGTTCCTGGAAACACAGAAGGCCTAAAAAGAATTGTGTGGTATGGCTAATTTTCTAGAAGAAAGAATGGGAACCGTTGAGACAGAGATAGATAAAATTAGGGAGCAAATGAACACGGAGGTAGATGAAATGAAGGAAACGATCAGTAAGCTGGAAAAACGAATTAATAGTGCGCCCTCCACAGAGATGGTTAACGAAAATGCAATGCTGGACTTGAGTTTGAACTTGGATAAAGTTCAAGAGGGTATAAAAGATGTCAAGGTCATTTCTGAAATAGGGAAGCTTTCCATGAAGCCGCCTCAATTCGACGGAAAAACTCCATGGGAAAATTACCGCCGACAGTTTGAAGCAGCGGCCAAAGCAAATGGATGGAATGCAGGGAAAGAGCTGTAGCACTAACACTTGCATTACGTGGAGAAGCGACGAATATTCTACAAACTCTTACCGCCCAAGAACAGGAGGACTATGATCAGCTGATTAAACATCTAGAATTACGATATGGCCAGGCCCATTTGGAACACGTATACCACTCCCAACTGAAAAATCGCTGCCAGAAATCGGGCGAATCCTTACAAGAATTCGAAGCTGACATTGCACGCTTGGTTCGTCTCGCATATCCAGCCACACCGGAAAATGTAATGGAGCGATTAGCGGTTCAGGCATTCTTGGATGGACTCCGTGACCAAGAAACCAGACAAGCGTTGACACTAGCTCGTCCAACACATCTCATAGACGCACTGGCACGCGCTTTGGAATTTGAGGCAGCAAAGCAATCCTGCAAAAACCAAAGTAAAGTTCGAAGTATTGAAGAAGACTCACAGGAGCCTGCTAACTTGGAAGCTGCCATAAGAAAAGTGATGAAGGAAGTGTTGCCTGAGAGAAGACAGATAAGATGCCGGAATTGTGGCAAAATTGGACATGTGCGTAGCAAATGTCCAACATTCATCGACTCCGATGCAGGAAAACTAAAAAAGGTCGACGAGAAGGGGCAATCGTCGGCATGTGTCCGGCAAGCCCCGGTTAACAACGCATATGTCGCTATCCTTCAACGACAGAACAAAGGTGTCTTCGTAGACGGTCTCATCAATAACGAGCCTTGCACCATGCTGCTAGATACAGGTGCGACTAGGACAATTCTCGGGCCTTCCTTTGCCAGAACACCGGAACGGATTGAACCGACAACTTGGAAGCTACGCACAGCAACAGGGAGCCGGCTACTGTATATGGCGGGCTACCGTTGAAATAATTTTGGGCAGCACTAAAGTGAAACATCAGGCACTTGTAGCGGACATCGAAGACGATGCAATCATCGGAATGGACATCATGAATTCCAGAGGGTTTAAATTGGATTTCAAAGACGGCGTCCTACGTGTCAACGGAGAAGAGCTGGTGCTTCATGGGAGAAGTGAGGGGTTGATCCGTGTGTTGTTGGCTGAAGATGTAAGCGTACCTGAGAGGGCTGAAACCATTCTGGAGGCTCGCCTGGACGGGAGTACGAGCAGTGGAAACGTGGTGATGTTCGAGCCCAAACTTCATGATGAGAAAATTGGACGAGGGATTGCACTAGGGAAGACCTTGTTGCGTGCTGACAAATTTGTGCCCGTAAGGGTCATGAATGTCAATTATTTTCCAGTGACCTTGAAGAAAGGAACAATATTGGGGCACTGCTCGTCAGTTTCCTCAGTGATTCGGAGTGTACGAGGTACGATTAGCCAACCCAACAACTTGCCCACAGAACTAGAAAAATTAGTTGCCATCTCTTCCAAAGATATAAAACCAGCTCAACAGCCCAAACTAAGAGATTTAGTTAAGAAGTACCAAGACATCTTCGATACCGGACAAGGAAAAGGAGGTCGAACTAATGTGGTCCAGCACAGATGATTCGATAGGTGCCGACCGATCCGGCAATCAGCAAGAAGACTTCCTCTTGCCAAGAAGGAAGAGGCTGACAAAATAGTCAGCGATATGGGAAAAGAAGGAGTTATCGAACCATCTGACAGTCCCTGGTCCTCTCAGTCGTACTGGTGAAGAAAAGGATGGATCGACACGCTTTTGTGTAGACTATCGCCAACTTAATAATGTCACGAAGAAGGACAGTTACCCTCTCCGAGAATAGATGACACCCTAGACACGTTGGCTGGTTCCACGATTTTCTCGACCCTTGATCTGAAGAGTGGATACTGGCAAGTAGAACTTGCTCAGGAAGATCGAAAAGACTGCTTTACCATCGGCTCAGGATTGTGGTAGTTCACCGTTATGCAATTCGGGGTCTGTAATGCTCCCGCCACATTCGAAAGATTGATGGAGACAGTGCTGAAGGGACTCTCATGGAACACGTGTCTAGTGTATCTCGACGACATAATTGTGGTCGGCAGATCGTTCGAGGACCACGTGAAAAACTTGGAGGAAGTATTCCTGCGACTGAGGAACTCCGGATTGAAGCTGAGCCCTAGAAATGCCATCTGTTCCAAAAGAAGTACGCTACCTCGCCACGTTGTCTCTGGGAAGGAGTAGCGTGGATGACCAGAAGGTCAAAGCTGTTAAGGATTGGCCCATCCCAAAAGACATTCACCAACTTCGAAGTTTCCTTGGTTTATGCACATACTATCGCCGATATGTGCTGGGATTCGCCAACATCGCTAAACCACTGACCAGGCTCACGGAGGGCCAAACAAAGTTCCAGTGGTCCGAAGAGTGTCAAGACTCATTCAGGAAGCTGAAAGGAGCTTTGATCAACGCACCTGTACTGAGCTATCCCCTACCCAAAGGAAAATTCATTTTGGATACGGACGCCAGCAACGTGGGACTCGGAGCTGTCCTATCTCAGATCCAGGAGGGACAGGAGAAGGTCATTGGTTATTTCAGCAAGACGCTTAGCAAACCAGAGCGCAATTACTGTGTCACCAGGCGAGAGCTGTTAGCTGTTGTAAAAGGAGCTGGAGCACTTCTACAAGTACGTGTATGGAAGAAGATTCCTGTTGTGAACTGACCATGCAGCTCTCAAATGGCTCTTACAGTTCAAAAATCCTGTGGGTCAATTAGCACGTTGGATCGAGAGACTCCAAGAATTCGATTTCGAGATCGAACATCGAGCCGGAACTAGTCATAAGAATGCAGATGCCTTGTCGCGAAGGCCATGTCCAGATGATTGCTCACATTGCCGACGAGCAGAAGAGAAGAACAACACTTTGTAGAACCGCGGCAATGGATGACAACTGGAATGACAGCAAGATCCAGAAAGACCAAGAGAAAGACCCCGACCTTGGCTTAGTTGTCAGCTGGAAGAAGGGCAATCGAAGACCATCATGGCAGGAAGTTGCAGGTTACTCGCCGGCTGTTAAGTCCTATTGGGCACAATGGAACTCTCTTATTCTGGACAATGGGATCCTGAAACGTGTGTTGGAGGCCGATATTGGTGGGGAAGACAGACGCCAAATAATTGTTCCCAGGAACAGAAGAGAGGAAGTGCTGCGGGAAATCCATGACGGAGTCGCCGGAGGACATCTGGGAGTGACGAAGACCCTGCAGAAAGTGAGGCAACGGTTTTACTGGGCCAATTGTCAAGCTGACGTCCAGGACTGGTGCAGAAAGTGCGCTGTATGCGCTGCTAGCAACGGACCTCGAATACGACCCAAGGCCCCGATGCGTCAGTACAACGTAGGCAGCCCGTTCGAGAGAATCGCCATTGACATCGCCGGCCCGTTTCCCGTATCCGACCACGGGAATAAATACATCCTTGTGGCAATGGACTACTTCAGTAAGTGGGCGGAAGCCTAAAGGCATAACTCAGCCATTCGTCTACCGTGAAAGAATGGATATGTCGATTCGGTATTCCAATGGAGCTGCACTCGGATCAAGGCAGAAATTTCGAATCCAACCTTTTCCAAGAAATATGTCTACTGCTGAACATCCGCAAGACAAGAACCACGGCCCTACATCCGCAGTCCGATGGAATGGTGGAACGGATGAACAGGACGATCAACCGCCACTTGTCCAAGGTTGTCTCTGACCATCAAAGAGACTGGGACCAGTATCTTCATTTGTTCCTGATGGCCTATCGATCCGCAGTACACGAGTCAACCGGTCAAACTCCTGCTAGTATTATAATGGGCCGAGAACTGCGACTGCCTTGTGACCTGAAGTTTGGGATACCGCCAGGACAAGACACTGCGGGAGAGGACTACGTCAGCAAACTTCGGCAGAGAATGGACGACATCCACGAACGAGTCCGGTTGAACATCCAGAGTGCCAGCGATAAAATGAAGAAGACCTATGACATCAAGGCCGACGCTGGAGGATTTAAGGTTGATGACCTGGTTTGGCTGTACAACCCCAAAGTTGCGGAACTCTGGGAAGGCCCGTATAAAATCGTGAAAAGGATAAACGACCTTGTGTACCGAATCCATAAGCCACCCGAGGGAAACCAAGGGTCGTCCATTTCAACAGGTTGGCCCTTACGCTGGAAACCATGACCAAGTTCGCACCCTCAAGCCACCGGAGGATGATATGACGTTCGAGAAGTTTATGTCCTTGTATTCAAACGGGCAGAAAGTTCTACATGGGGTTACTAGAGAGGAGTCACGAGACCTTTTCGAGGTGCCTGCTGACTACGCACTAGCGCACTGTGTGGCAGAAGATCTTCGAATGTCCAGGGGCATCGCCGTAGTGTTCTCAAGAAATTTGGTCAACTCCAAACACTGCGGGAGCAGAATCCAGAAGTTGGTGGGTGCTACAGTTGAAGAAAGGCCAGAGAAACATCTACTACCTAGTTACCAAGAGGCATTCCCAAGATAAACCGTCCTATGAAGATGTCTGGAAGAGTCTCACCAAACTAAGAGATACTATGGTGGACCAGAATCTGGTGGATCTAGCAATTCCAAAATTGTCCTGTGGTATTGATGGGTTGGACTGGAGAGTCATAAGAAGTATGCTGGAGGCGATATTCAGATCCAGCGGCGTCAAGATTTTGGTTTGCTGTAACCCTCTTCCACGACCGATCATGAAGACCGTGGAGTGTTACTTCCATCGAACTTCACGGTGCAGATATGGGGAGTCATGCAGATATCGTCACACTCCAAGGATGAAATTTCGGGACGAAATGTCTTTAAGAAGGGGGCAATGTAACGAACCTAGGCCGGACCTGTCGCCTCACATGTTGCCGTCGACAGCGATGAGATCATCCCCGGAGATGTTCGAGAACCATCCAGTGCGCTCTGCCGCGGAAGACAACGGTCAATATTGGAAACAATTGGAACACGCCGGTCGCCAACGGAAAGAATTCGAAACATCGAGAATGCTGTATCGGAGATAAATAGGCAACCCTCAAGTCTCAGAGACAGTCTGAACGAGCCCATACCATCGAGCTATACAGTGGCGTAGTAATATAAATTAAGTTGTAGATTAAGTGTTAAATAAATTAGTTAAACCAAGTTAAGTTTATTTACGTTACAATACCATTTTTTCAGACTGTCACGCGGAAGGCTCGGTTTCGATTCCCAGCAGTGGATCTTTTTTTTGTCAAAATCAGTTCCAGGTACAATGATATTTCAAGTTTTTGAGTGAGTTCAACAGCGGTAAATAATCAGTATGAATGAAATGATCTGAAAAATTTTGGAACTAGAATAATTATACTTTTTCGCCTTGAAAACTCGAATATAACATGAATTCTGGTAGTTTCATCCAGTTATAAATGTGATTTGGGAAATATTCTCGTCAAATATCTTTTGTGTCAGAGGATTTTAATCAACGCATTTTTTTTCCTCAATCATTTCGCCTCTGAGAAATTAAACTCGTGCAATTTGCGACCTTTTTATCAAAGATTAAATCACTCGAACTTCGCCTTCGTGGTTTAATCAGATTATAAGACCGCAAATAGCACTCAGTTAAATTTCCAGGCAAAATGCTTTCTCAAAAATTACAAAAAATTTTGAGCCAAAAAAACCCCTAGCACTTATGATATAACTCTCAAAAAAAACATAGTTCGGATTTGATTTTCTTCATAGAAACATATTGAGTGAATCATTGATTAGTTTCGTCGATAGCAAGACTCAACATCAGATGAAAACATTCAATCATTTGCTTAATTTTTGATTGAATGAGAAACACACAATATTTTGATCGCAAGTGACAGTTAAACTGCTATAAAAGTGCTCAGAGGTTCAGGTTCGTGAGGTCATCGAGTCAATATTTTTCGAAATCACCGGTTTCGAAGTGAAGGTAGTATTGAGATATTAGGTAAATTTTATCTGCATTTAAAACCCATGGTTATTATACATTTCAGTAGAATATCTGATTCGGCAAACACACTACCAACGATTTTGAAGCAATGAAGCATTGAATTTTCATCGTCATTATGTCAAGGTAGGATCAGGTACTTTTTAATTTGGTGAGTAAGATTTCGGCCTCATCACAGCTGCACATCCGCGCTCCTCAAGGTTACCAATGACATATTCTCCTCCATTGTCATTCGATAATACTTGTCCTTTGAGCAATTGATAACATGATTCATCAACTATCATTGGCAATATTACACTACGATGGCTCCACCAATAGTGCACATCGCACGATAAAAATCATCTATCCGAGTGCTTGCAATTCTATTCCGCTGAGTTCCACAACTAGCATTCTTTAAGGCTCGAATTTAGGTCCGTAGGTCTTCATGAAATATACAATAAATTCGTCAATTAAGGGAGAAAGCGGGCAATGATACCCTCATTGCACACCAGTGTGACAACTGAAAAATACGATTTTACTTTCAAAATAGATCCACTTGTATAATTTAAAATTATCTCCATATTTCATTGAAAAATATGGAAAACTGGACCTAGATATTTTCGAAAATATGAACAGGGTGATCATAAAATCAGATGTGGATCCATCTGCGACTGAAAGATAAACTTTAGTCACTATTTTCCATCGTTCAAGATAACCTCTTGTGGGGTTTTCATGTTGAAAAGAAAAACATTCTCAATTGATAATAAAAAAATATGATTTTTCTAGAAATGGAAGAATCTGCGATAAAATGAATTTTTAATGCTGATTTTTTTCGGTAATATCTAACAGAAAACAACCACTTCCTTTTTCAACATAACGGTAGAAGTCATGAAAAGAAATACCAAATCCACTTTTATTGTCTCCCCTTTTTCAGATCCTTAAACATTTAAATCATTTTGTCCCCTTTTTGCTCGCACATTATTCAATGACAATATTTTTGGAACACATTCAACAGTTTGTAGTTTTTTTCATTTTCACACATCTACCAATGCATCTACTCATAGAATTTCTATAAAGGTCTCTTCCATGGTCCCTGCCACCCGCCGTGAGAGGGCGCCATGGTTACTTGTTCTAACATTATCGACCATTATGGGCTTTCTATAAAGGTTTCTTCCATAAATCGCAGCCACCCGCCGTGAGAGGGCGTCACGGTGACCTGTTCGACCACTATGGACTTTAATTGTTCTTGTTCATCATTGTACCAGATAGACGCCATTGTATGGTAACAATCTGTTGAGAATTCAATTATGTTATTGTCTTTGTTGCTTTTTTGGGGTTCCTGGAACCAATCACTAATACTACATAACAATTTAGTGAAAATCTAATTCTTTCATTATCACCAAAAACATAAATTTTCGTAAGTTACATGGCATGTACCATTTTGTAATAGGTCTAAAATATCATTCTATTTCAGCAATTTCTTGTATTCACAACTGAAGATGGGCGCATATACGCCCGAAACATGTCTTTTTTAATTCAATCCCTGTGTGGAAATGAACTGTGGAGACGACATGGATTTTTTTTCCTCAAAAAAAAAAATAGTTTTTGTTTCAACACCCTGAATCTCTGCAACAGAGGATCTTTTGTGAAAAAAACCATTGGGAAGTCCTATTTATTTTCCGAGGGGAATATCCAGTTTCAATTAAGCACCATAGTTTCGTGACACCCTGTATATTTATTAAATGGAGTCGGAAAATACCTTCACATGTTGGCATTGCTACACATACACTCCAAAATAATGGCGCTCGGAAGGCTCCTGCTTATTGTTGATAATATAATTAAGATATTTTTTTTTATTGGTGCCGCTTTTTACCCATTTGAAGCACGCCTCAGCGTGTTTCAATCGAACTTTAAAAAACGCGCCTTTGTTAAAGTTACCATGACAACATCAACAAATCGAGAAACGTGAAGTCTAAATGACAAATTTTTTATTATTGATCTGACAGGAGTAATTTGTAACGTCAAATAAAATATTACTAACAATTCGTTCATTTATATGTGCTCCTCCATCCATTTGATGAACTTTTCATATTCTTTTATATATATATCACTGGATTTTCGCGGTATTAACCGCGATTCTGCGTCACTATTCAAAAAATCGATATTAGAATAATTCATTTTTGAGCTCTAGTGAAAACAAATATTGATCTTTCATAACAAATTGCAAATGAATATCTGTTTTTCTCATTTCCATGACAACGAAAGGTATACTGATGTCACATCACGAATTCAACCTTCTTGCATTATTAGTTCTTATTTCTATTTTTTGTAGTAATAATACCAGTATATATGATTTCAAAGTGCACCAATAAAAAAAATAACGTAAAGTATTCGTGGATAACTGGTCTTGAAAACACTTGCTCTATTTCGAGCACTCCGGCTGCGCCGTCGTGCTCGAAAAATCGCGCGTGTTTTAAAGCGCTTTTCATCCACTTATACTTTAATATACTGAAGCATAGCTAGACCGAATGTCAACAGATTCACTAGCACTTTCTTTTGAATATATCAGAACGAAATTCCGTGAATTTAGTATACTATCTTTCGAATTTCGAATGAAACTCACTGTATTTTGATATTTTCGGTGGTGTTTTATAGTTTTTCTAGAGTGAGTATCTAATGGTTCCATGTCTATATCGAAGTTAGACCATAAAAACCGCATACTACACTATCGTGAATTATCCCTGCTTTAGAGGAAACCATAAACACTTCCGAAAAAAAATTCGGTAATATTGTGTAACTTCTCAAAAGAGAATGCAAAACTCGTAGATAAAAGCTTCCGTTTTATGGAAAAATGAAAAAACACTTGAAGTTCGTTACTACGTGGACACAGAGTAGAAAGGTGAATGTGAACAAGCTTTCTCAGACTTATACAAAAATTGTATCTTTCTGTCGCCGCTGTTTTGAGAATGGTCAAGAATGAATGATTATAAAGAGCTTTCCATAAACAATAATAATAGGTAAAGTTCATTCATTAACAATGGCAGAAGCATAAAAACAAGGGCAGAAGCATAAAAAAGTTTCCCAGTCTTGCGGCGGAATCCTTTCAGCAGCAGAGGCGGAGATAACTAATTTTATTTATATATTTGAATATTTTAAAAATACTTTAAAATAAAGAAATATGCCATAAATGAAAAAGTATGTATTGATAGGCAATCGGATCATCATAATTCCATTTTCCCATGGTCGAAAAAAAACGTATTTTCCATCAAAACACAACAAAGCTATAGGATATTTTGAAACCTATTTCGATCCCAGACCAGAGACGCTACTGGCTTTCATTTACACAGACCTCCTGAAACTGATGATTAATGAATCTCAACGTATAGACACACCTACAAGCATTATCATTGGCTTGCGGTCACTCAAACCCACCTTCGGTTCGCCGACGGAGATTGTTTACGAGTAGTACACTTTATTTTTCGTTCCGTTTCTTCGCGTATACGCTCGTGTTAGCGAAGTAGGTTCATGATTTGCTCCCTATAGAAACAGCTTCTGCAATTGAAAATGGTTGAACTAAAGCAACTTAACGACCTTATATAATGAAAAAAAAAGGATGCTATTAGATTTGGAAGATGAAATTTCAGATGAATCGGTTTTCGATAGGTACTGTGGATTTTAAACCTAAGTTTCTCATTTTGAAGATAATTGCGCTTGATCTAGTTATGCATAACGTCGTCTAGTTTATGATGATCCGATTGCCTATCAATATATACTTCCTCGCTTATGGCATATTTTCTTATTTTAACGTATTTTTTAAAATTAGTTATCTCCGCCTATGCTGCGCTGCTCAAAGGATACCACCTCAAGACTGCAAAACTTGTTTTTTATGCTTCTGCAATTGTGAATAGTTTAACTATACCTATGCACTACTGCCCAGGTAGACGTGATTCTCTTATCCGGGAATGACTGTTGTTCTTAAAAGGTCAACACATGTCAGAGATGGATTAGATTAATTGTGAGTTGGTAGATCATTTCTTCCAGGATTATTGAACTTTGTCAAAGTCCATGTAGAACAATTATCGGAAAGGGATTTGTCAAATTTTATTGTAGGGATTCAATAATAAAATGTTGATACCATTCATATCTACCCAATAGCCACTTACCGATTTCAATATGTAGGACGTGTATTTCAATAACACTTGTAATAAAAATCTGAATAAAAAATCTGTAAAATCTGTAATACAACATCTCATCTATGAGCGGATAAACTTTTAATTGAATTAGTTAGGAAGGAAGAGCCTTCAACGAATATCACCGCCCGTTGAAAGTGTAAATATAACTTTTTTTGTTGAATAAAGGCATTCTTTATCATTATTGTATGACTGGCAGAGGCAAGCCCGTGCGCTTGGGGGAATTTTGGCGGTTCAACGTCCCTCAAGGGGGTTTCAAACAACTTTAAAAAAATTTATATGCCTCGACCCATCAATCTGTTGAAAGAATAGTCCACTTCAAGTTATATCTTCCCTTGAAGTGCTAATACAAATTATGTTTTTTTCTAAGACAAGCTATTATACAAATGCACTCAGAAAGATGAAATAAATACAAACATATTTTTGAAGGCAAGAGTTTATACAAATGCACTGAAAATGATAAAATAATTTTTTCAATTGTTTTACATAGGTTATTCTGTGAGTAACAGATTCAAAATCTTGCCGCGATAGAATTCCTGTTTTGTATTTACGACAAGCTTTTCAATATGGTACTCACAGAACTTCCTACCTAGGCCAAGCAATTGATTGATTTTATTCCTTTTCAGTGCATTTGGATAAAATCTTGTATTCAAAAAATATATTTTTCTTTATTTTCAGTGCATTCATATAAAAGCTTGTATTAAATTTTTTCTCAGTCATTTTTATTTAATTCTCTTTAGTTATTTATGAAATCGTCATCTTATCAATTTCAATAAAGCAATCATGATCTTCAATTTTGAATGGAATCGGACCATAATTACAAAACTAGTCGCCATCTAGAAGCCGCCATCTCAAATTCATAAATAAAAAAAAATCATTATTTTCGACCTCAAAAGCCCCCACATAAGTGCCCATTTTAAGGAATAGGACCATAATCACAAAACTCGTCCGCCATTTTGAATTTATGAATTTTGACGAAAAAACAATCTACGTCCTCAACAACCCCTATGTATAAAATTTCAATAGAATCGGATTTTAATCACAAAACTCACCACTTTTTTCTCCAATAAAAATTTCATAATGCATTGTCACCGGAATTATGAACATCTGCCAAATTTCATGTCACGCCGAAAATCGCAAAACACTTGCAAATCGAGAAAACGGTTAGATGGATATGATTGATACATATGATGAATTTCGCGGAGCCACCACATTTATTTAATGCTAATATTTCGAGGATGGGAAAACATGGATTCATCCGATCCCAGTATTTAAACCAAGATTCAATTAGAGCATTAGCAATCCTGAAAAAACGTTCTTTGGGACATAATGTCATACGAAGAATTGGGTATGATCCATTTCATGTCGTGATTTCCTCAGCACATCAAATTTGTGCCAAACGAATCTTTGTATAGATGCATCCAGCGGGGTGACGACAAAAATTGTTCACATTGACGAAAATATATATTTATATGCAATGCAGTGACGAAGTGTGCAAACCAACAATTTTCTGTGCCTCACAATTCCCAAAGTCTCATGATATATTAGTAAATGGTTCTTGCGAACAATAAAATGCGGAATGGAATTCCCTCGACGAGTGATAAGAAATAAGTAATGGTGATAAATATATAAAATTCCGTCATTTATTATTCACCGTCAACGTGTCAGAAGCACTTGAAAATGCATGTGCTTCGGTATTCTCTAGAGATTTAAGCATAACTACGCAAACATATTTTTCAATGCAGATGAAACTAAGCTTCCTAAAACCTATATAAGGACTGATGTGGCACATTTCAACAGGAGTTGCTCAATTTGTGTGCGATTGGCCAGCTGATTCTCCTTCGCAACAGAGACTCGGCACATACAATAATAATGACAGGAGAAAGTGCCACATATTTGAAGGGTAACAATGGGGACATGATGTGAGGAGAATAACTCAAATTGAACTGTTATACGAAAACGCCGGTGATTACAATCTCAGACATTTCCCGCCTTTGCTGACCATATACGTGTTAGATATCTGACTATCGATAAAAACTTCATGTACGATAAACAGTTTTTGCTTACTTTCTGTAAACATTTCCACGGCATGTTTGAGGATCGAACATATTTGTTTACACCGATCAGTGCTACATTTCATATTGAATGTGCATATACAGTGCGGTCCATAGGTATGGAATACATTCATTTTTAGCGTTGTTGAAAAAAAACCTGAAACAGGTCGATTTCTATTGTGAATTTGACAATTCACAGTATGAAAATATTACCCCCTCTGGATTATGAGTACCCCCTCAAACATTGTGAATGGGAAGAGGGGTCGTGTGGCACCTGGTTCAAAAGGGATTTCCATTCTCCGTTCAGCAATAGTAAGTTTTTCAAATTTGGTGCAATCATAACTGAAAAAATTCATTTTGAAAATGTAAAATTTTAATACTCAACGTGGAATTAATGGAATATTGTCACATAATGTTAAGGAAGTATTTTCAATTTATTTTATAATTGAATTAAATGTTCAAAATGACCACCAATCACTTCTTGATAATAAGCAAGTCGATCTTGGAATTCTCGTACTACATTTCGTAGGACCTCAGGGGTTATGTTGTTAATTTCTCCCGTTATCTGAGCGTGCTAGTCCTGATCCCGATAATCTGGGGCAATCAGCTTCGGAGGGCATATTCCTGACATATGCCCCTCCCTTTTGAACGATGGTCCCCATCGTTAATTTTAATTGATATTCATTCAATCAAAGATTGGTAGTTTTACCAAAAAAAAATTACCGAAAAAGTGACTGGAAACTAAACACAATCCAAGATTTTTCCATTTGAAAGCTAAACAAAAGGACAGCTCGTACTACATATTCAAATCTCCACACATCTGCTTCTCTCTTTGGCCACCCTGGTACTGGATTCAGAAGCACAGATGCTGACAGTTGCATTCACTTCTCGATGTTTATCCATGGATGCTATATACAGATTCCTCCACGACTATGGGCATCGTCTCAACTCACTAAAATTGGTTTTGTGAGGATGTTGTCATAATTTGCATTCTATTCTCCAATGGCTAGCAAATCGGGTTCACAATGGGTTCTCAAGTGGGTCTTTTCGCTGAACGCTTCTTTCCTGGCAGAATCCCGCTTTGACTATGGGATTGACATCGATGAACTTGTTTGCTGAATCAATTTGATTTATTTGATTCAGCATCGTTAAAACAATTGGAAAAAAATTCAGCATTGCTCTGCCTTCTCCATCAACTTGGACTCCATTTCAGTGCCTTGGGAAAAAGGTTTGAAATATTCACTCACATCGTGCTGCTCAACTTCAATGCATCTTATAATACTCGTATTACTAGTACAAAAATCCTTCGGGTCCGTTTCTTATGCGTTGACCTTTCGCTTCTTCATTGTGCTCGTGATTTCTTCTCATGTGGTTACTCCTTCTTCCTCAGAGATATGTGGGTTTACATTCGACATGAAAGAGAAAAAAGAATGGCAGTAAACATTTCTCAATTTTCACTATAACTTATAATTCAAATAACTATTCATCTTTATATTCTCGTTGATTTCATTCCTAATCTGAATTTTGAAACAGCACTCCAATAATATATGAGCCAACCAATTTACAAAGATACACATAAGTTTAAATTATTAGAAAATAATGAATAGTAAGCAAATTTTTGAATGTAATGACTTTAATCATAATAAAAGGCATGGAGCCCGTATTTTTTTATACATAGCGTGAACTTGACCTTCTGATTAAAGAATGAACAGCGTCAGCAAACTTATTTTCTGCAATTACCTCCTTTAGTTCATGACTCGACTGGTACACACCATCGAATTTTTTGTCAATGGAATGGAATGTAGGTTCATTATTCTGTTATTGTTAAAATATTCTACTTGCTTTCATTTCAATAAACTCAGCAATAATGTATACCAAACATTTTAATTTTGATTCGTGAACGAACAATGTTTTCAGCTTCATCCATTATTTGTTTCGAGAAAGAAAATACTTGCTGACTTCTACACGAAATTTTTCAATATTTTCTGAGTAAATTGAATTAATATTCATGGATCTGTCCCATGATGAAAAATCGTTAAATAAAATTATCTCTTAAAATTTGAAAACTTTGAGGAAAAAAAAATTTTTTTCAGAACACAAAATACTTTTCAGTAGTCTTCATCTTGTATTTTATCTGGTAACTTCAATGAAAAACTGTACCAATATATGTGTGTGGTATGTCAAACATTGTTTCATCTATTTATCTCAAATTGCAGAAATTTCAACTATTACCTCAATTTCCAAACATGTCAAATTTGATTCTCTCAATCTTATTATTATTCTTATATCTCCCGGACTTCGATAAACAGAAACTTCGTATTCTTAGACATATTTTCGGCTATTATCATGGTTAGAGTACCCTGTGAGAGTCTCTTCAATCTAGTGCCCCTATTACTATGATATTTGTTTGTTACTTTTCAAAGTAACAACTCAAATAAAATGGTGATGCTAAATTCTGATATGGCAGATTAGTGCACTGACATTTCATGAAGGATTGCTGGTTGGCTGGGCCAGCGGCTCTCGGTGATATGTTATCTACCTTTTGGAGATACAATCCATGAATTCGCTAAATATCTTGGGAAATTCGCAGGCTTGCTTTCCTGCATTTTGCTCAAAATTTCAATGAAAACACGTGAATATAAAATATTTCTTACTTTTTCAAAAAAATTCTTGATTATACCTCTATTCTATTATTCAATATCATTTACCTATATTCTTGGTTATGAATAATAATCAATATAAGTCAGTACGTCATGTGAATCTCTTAAATCGAATGAATATTAATTAAATATAGAAAATATCACTCTGCATATTAAACATACCACTACGAATTTTCCCAATTTTCTTTTATATATCAAACGATTTTTCATCTATCCGTATTTAATCTATGATGATATTCATTTATTTCAGATGCTCATTGAAATATTGCCTCCATTTATCTCAAACTGCAGAAATTTCAACTATTAGCTCAACTTCCAAACATGACAAACTTGATTCTCTCAATATTATCATTATTCTTTTATCTCCCGGGCTTTAATGAACAAAAACTCCGTATTCTAAGACATATTTTCGGCTATTATCATGGTTAGAGTACCCTGTAGGAGTCTCTTCAATCTAGTGTGTTTGTTGCTTTTCATAGTTACAGGTCAAATGAAATGGAGATGCTAAATTCTAATATGGCAGATTGGTGCACAGACATTTCATGAATGATTGCTGGTTGGCTGGGCCAGCGGCTCTCGGTGATATGTTAAATATCTACCTTTTGGGATACCCTTCCGTGAATATAAAATGTTCCTTACGTTTTCAAAAAAATCTTGATTATACCTCTTTCCTGTTATTCTATATTATTTACCTTTATTAATTGTTATGAATAATAAATAATATAAGTCAGTACTCCATGTAGATCTTTCAAACCAAACAATATCAATTAAACATAGAAGAAATTACTCTGCATATTAAACATACCATTACGATTTTTCCCAATTTTCTTTCATATATCAAACGATTTTTCATTTATCTGTATTTCATCTATGATGATATTCATTGAAATATTTCCTTCTTATTGAATATTTCTCGAAAAAATATCTGAATTCCAATAGATTCGTGACTTATCTGATGTCTATTCGAATCTGATGTATAACTAATTTATAACATGCTGAAAAAATGCCCCAAATGAATTATTCTGGACTTTGGTATGATGAAAAACCCAAAAAATAATACTGTGTAAAAAACCCAATTCACTAATATTACGTATGATATTTGCTCTCGCTATGATCAATTCATATCAAAGTACTGTGTTTCTGAAATCGAATTTCATTATTTAAATGAAATGAAAAATACCGTATGCCACCAAGATGATTAATAAAATAATGTTGAAACTCCCAGTATTATGCACGTTTCCAAATCAAGTGTATACTGAATTCAGATTATCATTTTCAATTCACGGAAATTGAAATCTCAAATACTTATCAGAAGTTTCTCAAAAATAATATAAGCCCGAAATTACTTGTAGAATCTCTTAAATTGAAATAAAAAATATCTTAATTTTCCTGAATGGATAACTGAATTGAACAAATCTATCTCAATGCATCCCATGAAAAAGAATATTCCACAATTTATCAACCACAAATTGAAATAATGACCATAAAAAATACCCATTAGTTCACTAAACTAATATTCTTGAAATTTTTTAACATAAAATTACTTTCATACTTTTCATCATCTGGTTATCAACAAAATTCAACTGAAACTCTGAACACATTTCACAAAATATCAAAAACTACCTCGAGGTACTTAAAAGAGATTTATTCTGAAGAATAAACTTCCGAAATCGAAAACTAGGCGCCTCCACCATATGTCATAACTGTACTGCCTGAAGGGCCTTGAAAGTGGTTGGTAGCTCAGGATAACTTTTGTGATAACCAGATTATGAACTCAGAATTCACAGAACAAACATACAACATTCGGAAACAATAAATATAAAAAACTAACACTATACTCACACCTAGAACTAGGTATGCAACGCTGCCAGAATGGCAGCTCAGAAGTAGAAACTACATTCTAATAATCATAACCATTATAATATTTCTAATATCGAATCAGTGCCGGCCATACTCTTATATTTTCAACACACTTTGTTCGATGTGATCCAATCCCAAACAAGTTGAGGTTGAATAACATTGAAACAAAATGTATAGATGAATATCTGAGCGTGCCAGCCCTGATCTCGATAATCTGGGCAATCATCTTCGGAGGGCATATTCCTGACAATACTTTTGATTTTAAATAACCCCATGAGGAATTATTAGGTATTTCCTTATCTGTTTCGCTAAACGTCAGGAAAAAGTCGTTCAAGACACCAAAACATCATTCACAAACCCACATAAATAATGTAATGTCAATTCAGTAGACTACTGTTATTTTGATATTTATAAGTTGCTGACACACGTCAGTGTATTGAAATATATTTGTGTGTGTATTTGATTCAACTATGGCTCATTTATCCGAAACTCAAAGAATAGACATTTTAATTATGATTGGATGCGGTAATAAAACGAGAACTCAAAAGGAAGTTTGTGAAATGTTCAATAATAAATACCTTGTCGTCTCACAGTCTACAGTTAGCGGAATAGGAACAAAATTCAGTGAGACTAGACATGAAAAAACTATTCGAAATCCAGATCGTAATATTAAATTGGATGAGGAAAGAAGTATGTACTGTTAGCGATTGAAGTTCCGCATATGACAAGTAGACAACTTGCCGTAAGTGAATCATTGATATTGAGAGCTTTTCATGAAGAAAAGTACCATCCTCATGAAGTTTAGTTGGTTCAAGAGTCAAAAGGGGATGTTCCTGATAGAAGGCAACAATTCTGTGGACTGATGATGTACAGAATGTAAGCAGATTTGCAGTTCATAAACTAACTCGTTTTTTTTATGAAGCTACTTTCCATTTAAATAGAACGGTTAATAGACAAAAGTGTAGATATTGGAGCAGATAAAATCCTCATTGCATGAGGCTCATTGCGTGAGGCTCACACACAATATCTCAAAAAAGTGAACGTTTGGGCTGGTATCATCAACACCAAAATTATTGGCCCTGATTTTTATGGAGGGCACAATTAATGTTGAGGTTTCTCCAGATTTTTTTATGAATTTTTTACAGCCTCCATTAGAAAGGCTATTTCTTGATGTTAATGATCCAAATGCAATAGGTAGATCAATTTGGTACCAACAAGCCGGAGCTCCACAGCATCACAAACGCATTGTTAGAGATTATTTGAACGAAATTGTTCCCCCGAGTTGACTCCTCTCGATTACTTCTCATGGGGAGATTAAAAATCAAATGTATATTTCAATAGACCAGACAATATTGCAGATTCGGAAGTTAGGATATTAACAACATAACATGGTGGTTATTTTGAACATTTAATTTACTTGTAAAATAAATGGAGAAATACTTCCTAAACATTATGTGACATTACTTCCTTCATTCTACGTGAAGTACCCATATTCAAAATTTTCAAAATACATTTTCTCAGTTATGATTGCACCACATTCGAAAAAACTCTATATTGCTGAACAGAAAATAAAAATTCCTTTCAAACAAGGTGCCACACGACCCCCCTATAATTTTTTTTAAGGGGGTGCTCATAATTCAGACGGGGTGCAAGAAGGGGGTAATATTTTCATACTGTAAATTGTCATATTGACAATAGAAACCGGCCGGTTTCGGTTTTTTTTTTCAAACGAATACATAATAACGCTAAAAATGAATTTATTCCATACCTATGGACGGCATTGTATAACATACCTGTTCGTTCAGTGGACTGTATAAATAATAATTTGTGGTAAATTCGCAAACACACAGAACTGATCAAAGTGTCACTCACCCATGTGCCTCCGTCGGGGAATCTGATCTTCAGCCAATAGATACTTCGTCTAGTCTTCCTGGCGGTACCGCCGCCAATCACATTTACACTGATTCTAAGGATGAGGAATATCTTGAGTAATAAGCGTTATATCAATGAGAAAACACAAACTCGAGAAAAAACTAAAATGCTATGTTCTTTCCATAAGATCTAGGAACTCAATGTCTATCTTCACATTTCTCCTCTTCCGTCTCATTTTCCCACTCCCACAAGTGACTATATCAGTCTGTGTGATACCTCACGCGCAAAATAAGGTCGAAAGAGTTGAATCATGCAAATGAAAAATTCCCATTTGAAATATACAATATACATATAAAATCCCTTGGCAA
This sequence comes from Gonioctena quinquepunctata, assembly GCA_018342105.1. NCBI lineage: Eukaryota > Metazoa > Arthropoda > Insecta > Coleoptera > Chrysomelidae > Gonioctena > Gonioctena quinquepunctata. Next base: position 105,918 of record JAFIRS010002897.1, on the reverse strand, counting down.
AATTAATTATAATTATAATAACAAAAAAAAAACAAATGCGTCAAGACGCAACATAACCGCTCACCTAAAATTACGCGAGAAAGTTTACCCAAAAAATAAGCCAAGAGTCTAACAAAATTCTAATGTTCTATAGAAGGTAAGGGACATACCTTCGTAACAGGACGCTTGAGTGTCCCTTTAGCAGTTTTGACAGTAACAACTCGTGTAATACCATCTATACCACCGTGTTCCTCGACTACTCGAGCTAAATGCCACTTCAATGGGGGTGAAAGGTAATCTTTGAGAAGAACCAAATCACCGGTTCTAATAGGAACAGATGGATCTGTCCATTTTGATCGTTGAAGGAGAATATGGAGGTATTCCCTGTGCCATTTCTCCCAGAATGATTGTTGAATTTTCTGAACGATCTGCCATCGTCCTAAACGTCCCATTTTGATGTCAGTAAGGTCCTCATCTGGCAAGGAGTTTAGAGGGGCTAGGGTCAGAAAATGACCGGGAGTTAGTGCTGAAACGTCATTCGGATCAGAGCTAATGGGTCCTAATGGCCTTGAGTTCAAAATTGCTTCGATTTGTGTCAAAACTGTATAAAACTCCTCATACGTGAGAAGTTGTTCTCCAACCACGCGAATGAGGTGCCCCTTAACCGATTTCATTCCCGCCTTCCATAAACCTCCAAAATTAGGGGAAAGCGGAGGGATTCTGTGGAACTGGATACCTTCAGTCTCAACAGCGGTTTCCATCAGGTCAGATATTTGTCTGGCAGCACCACAAAAATTCGTTCCCTGATCACTATATATATGACTACAGGAACCACGACGAGAAACGAAGCGCCGCAACGCTCCAAGGAAGGCATCACTCGAAAGGTCGGACGCCAACTCTAAGTGAATAGCCTTGGTTGCCATGCATACAAAAAGGCATATATAGGCCTTGTGTACTTTGGAACCACGAGTTCGTCCCAACGTAATGGAAAATGGACCACCATAGTCTACTCCAGCCTTGGAAAATGGTTTTATTTGAGAAATCCTATAGTGAGGAATATTACCCATGATAGGCTGTGGAGCGGACGGGTTGACACGAAAACATCTAAAACACTTCGACAGAATTCTACGAATGGTTCGTTTGGGACTTAATATCCAGTATCTCTGAATAAGTAAGTGATGCAATGTTTGATATCCTGGATGCAGATATTTATTATGTGTGTGCTGAATAACTAATTCAGTAAACTTATGATTGCTAGCGAGGAGAGCTGGATGTTTTTGTTGAAAAGACAATTTTGAAAAGACTAAGCGCCCCCCAACTCTCAATACACCTTTTTCATCAACAAAGGGTGTTAGTTTTGAGACATTTGGAAGGGTTTTTTCGAATGAGGGCAAGTTCATGAGAGAAGGAATCAATCTGAGCAAACCTTAACAAATACAACTCAGCTAGCTCAAAATCAGCAATAGTGAGAGCACCATTTTTATGATTATTGAGAAATCGAATATTATGAATAAAACGTAAAACGTACGATAGAATTCGTTTGATTTTGGTTAAAGATGAGAATTTTTCTAATAACTTTTGAAGGGGTTCTGTCTGCACCATGGCAATGCAAACATTTTTTTGTGTTTTTTCTTTGGTATCAAAGAAGTGTGAACTCTGGAGAATGGCCGGGGGCCAACCGTCCTCGGGCTCTCTTAGCCAAGATGGCCCCGCCCACCACAAGGAATTAGTGAGAAGTTCCGATGGAAGCAAACCCCTGGATGCTGGATCCGCCGGGTTATCTTCCGAAGACACATGGTGCCAATGGATCGGAGGGACATTGTCTTGAATTTTAGTGACACGATTGGAGACAAAACATGTCCATTTATGAGGACTACTTTGTATCCATGCTAGAGCTGTGGTGGAATCGGTATACGCAAAAACTTGAGAAAATTCGAGTTTTTCTTTGAAAACCCTTTGAGCGTAACAAATCAAATCAGATAACAACAAGGCACCACACAGCTCGAGACGAGGTATAGATATTCTCTTTGTAGGTGATACTCTAGACTTGGCACATATGAGGTGTGTAGTAATATGATGATCGCTGTGCACAATCCTGATGTAAATCACAGCCGCATAGCCCTTCTGACTTGCATCGGCAAACCCATGCAATTGGCAAGATGAAAAACAATATGACATAATAAGGCGGGGAACTTGGATTGAAGACAGAACACCAAATTCAGATTTAAGCTGAGACCAAAGTTTAACTATGCCTTCAGGGGGAGCACTATCCCAATCTATACCAATAGTCCATAAAATCTGGATGAGATTCTTTATGAAAAGCACAACAGGACTAAGAAATCCTAACGGATCGTAAATTCTTGCTAATTCGGACAATATAGATCTTTTCGTACAGGGTTTATTGAGGGGTTTAACTTCGTATGAAAATGAATCAGAAACTGGGTTCCATTGAAGACCTAAAATTTTTATGACCGAATCAGGTTCTAAATCAAGCCCTAGGGGTTGTAACTGTAAAGAGGAAGCTGGTAAATGAGAGAGCAATTCGGGACTGTTGCTCGCCCACTTGCGTAATTCAAAACCACCCCTATCGAGAATTCGAATCAGATCTGTTTGAAGTTTGAGTGCCTCTGGTAGCGAATGACTTCCTGATACAACATCGTCAACAAATATATCATTCTCCAGAATTCCAGCAACGGGCGGACTTTCATACCTATATTCCTTTGCTAATTGTCGAATCGTATTTATTGCGAGGTAAGGAGAAGGAGTCAGACCATACGTCACTGTTTTGAGTCGATAATCTTGAATAGGTTCCGAAGGAGAAAACCTCCATAGAATTCTTTGATAGTCCTGTGATTCTTAGTGACAAGAATTTGTCGATACATTTGTTTTATATCACTTGTAAAACAAATAGGGTGAAGGCGAAATCTCAGGAGAATATTAACTAGGTCGGGCTGCAATTTGGGCCCTCGTAAGAGAGTGTCATTCAAGGACAAACCATTTGAACATTTTGAAGAGGCGTCAAACACCACCCTCAATTTAGTAGTGGAACTTTCTGGTTTCAAGACGCAATGGTGGGGAATATAATAAGAGCGAGAACACATTGCATTTCCAGAAATCAATTCCATGTGATTAGAAGAGATGTAATCTTCCATGAATTCAGAATATTGGGCATGAAGTTCAGGAGATTTCAGAAGACGGCGCTCCAGAGATTGAAAACGTTTCAAAGCAATATCTCGAGAATCTTCGAAAATTGGTTCAGAATACCGAAACGGGAGAGCAACTATATATCTGCCAGAATCGGTTCGCGATAAGGTTTGGTTATATATTGTTTCAGCTAAGATATCATCAGGTGACGATACGGCAGCTGACGGAAATTGTTCAAGTTCCCATAATCGTTTAACTAAGTTTTCTAAATTACTATCGCAACTAGTAAAGAATGTGTTGACCTCTGCCGATGGAAAATTGACTTTTCCCATAATTATCCACCCAAATATCGTGTCGAGGGCTACAGGTTCATTTATTGAAATTTGCGGGCTCCCACTTTTAATAATGTGTGCGAGAACATCTGCTCCCAACAACATCTCCACGGTGAAATATTAAAATTTGGGTCAGCAAGTTTAAGATTCGCAAAATTACTGAATTTGTCAATTGATATATTTGTACAAGGCATATTCGAGCAGATTTGAGGAAGCACTACAAGATCTACAGGTAAAATAGGTTGAATTTCACCCCTAGGTTTAATGGTACACGAAACCCCTTGATTTGCATAAGAATGTATTTGTCCAACACCCTTAATATCAATACGAGTGAGCCCTAGTTTATCGCAACATTTTTTCGCAATGAAGGAGCACTGACTTGCACTATCTAAAAGAACGCGAACAGGTTGGTATTTTCCACGAGAATCTAACACTTCAATCATGGCAGTTGAGAGTAAAACTGTACTTTTAATGTTCGAAAATAAATTCACCTGAGAGACAGTTTGGGTTTGGGGTACGGGATTATTTGGAATTGCATGGACCGGGTTGTTAGAATCAGAGTTCATATCATCGACAGGGGTCCTTTGAGAGTTTTTAAAATCGAAATGTAAGTAAGTATGATGAGAAAGTGAACATTTTCGGCACAGAGAATTAGAGGTACAATGAGAGACAGTATGTTTAGTTCCCAAACAATTTGTACACCACCTTCTACTCCTTACCAGATTGTACCTTTCCTTTGGAGAACTTGATAAGAATGTTGGGCAATTATAAATGTGGTGATCTTTGTTACACAACTGACAAGTATTGGGGTTTGAAGAAGAATTAACAATAAAACTAGCACTGGCTTTCGATTTCATCACCTTATTGAAAATAGGGGATGTCGTCTTGAAATTTGACTTATCAATTTTTTTTATTGAGTTTGGATTCGATAAAGCAACGTTATCCATCGCATTACATTGTTTTTCTAAAAAATCTTTCAAGGTTACATAGTAATTGTTCACTTGTAAACTTGAGGAACATTCGAGTTCAAAACCCTTTTGAGCATCAGTATCCAGACGATCAAACAGCATATTGAATAATACAAAATCCCATTGTTTCACGGGAAAACTTAAATTTTCAAGTATCGCGAGGTTTTCAGAAAAGGTATCCAGAAGATGCCGCAAAGCCATGCGGTTTTCTGAAGAATTTATTTTTTTTGTGCTTTCAATCGAATGCCAGTGGGATGCTGCTATTAATCTTTTATTTTCGTACCTTTTTTTCAACGAATTGTAGGCAACAATATAGTTTTGTCCCACAAGTGGGGTACATTTTACAATTGAAAGCGGGTTACCCTTCAATGAAGATATTAAGTAGTTATATTTATCAATGTTAGATAGAGAATCGTTAGTATGTATCATCGAATCATACATATCAATGAAAGTTTGCCATTCTTCCATATCCCCATCGAAAATGGGAAGTTCAAGTTTAGGAAGTTTAATGTTACAATTTCTGGTTGAACTAGCACCTGAAACTGGATCATTCTCGAATAATTGGGTATAAATTGCCTGAATATGATAATAATCCCCATCGAAGTCTTTCAGTATTTGATTGTGAGAGGTTAAATCAGCATTGTCTAGACCAGAAACCTGACTCAAAATATTCGAATGAATGCTATTAAAATTACTACACAACATTTCTATGTGTTTATAGCGGCATTTAAAGTTATTATGAATTGAATTATCGATCAATGCTTGATCCGCCACCCTTTTCAATTCACTAAGTTTTATGAGTTCTGTTTCTCTTTGAGCAATGAAAGATTTCAATTTCCTAGCTTCTACAGACATAATAAGAAATGAAAGTTCAAATTGTTCAGAGCGAGTTAAAATTGCAATTAAGTGAGATGCGAGAACAACCGCGCAATAATCATTAAAATTTTTCCCAATCAGCAAATTATAGTAATTCCAAATCGAGTTAACAGAAGAAATATATTGGAATCGTACTGACCTACTTATTTCGGTCAGCTGAGAAGCTCAAGGTCGTTCCCAGGTGTCGAAGTCGGTGTGGCCCAAGAGGGGTAAATAATACGTGACGTAGGTGCGCTAATTTATGTGCATATGACAATACTATACGGTACTTAAGGAAGGTAGGGGAGTATGCGCTACTTATTTATGAATGGCTATGAAGATATTATAAATCAATGGCTGCCAAGGGACTTGACGAAATTATTTCAAATTTGAATCTTTCACTTGTTGCGAAATAAACCAAAGTGAATCCGGCTCGAAGGATCAAAAAATGTTCGTTCAGTGGACTGTATAAATAATAATTTGTGGTAAATTCGCAAACACACAGAACTGATCAAAGTGTCACTCACCCATGTGCCTCCGTCGGGGAATCTGATCTTCAGCCAATAGATACTTCGTCTAGTCTTCCTGGCGGTACCGCCGCTAATCACATTTACACTGATTCTAAGGATGAGGAATATCTTGAGTAATAAGCGTTATATCAATGAGAAAACACAAACTCGAGAAAAAACTAAAATGCTATGTTCTTTCCATAAGATCTAGGAACTCAATGTCTATCTTCACATTTCTCCTCTTCCGTCTCATTTTCCCACTCCCACAAGTGACTATATCAGTCTGTGTGATACCTCACGAGCAAAATGAGGTCGGAAGAGTTGAATCATGCAAATGAAAAATACCCATTTGAAATATACAATATACATATAAAATCCCTTGGCAAAATTAATTATAATTATAATAACAAAAAAAAACAAATGCGTCAAGACGCAACAATACCAGTAATTAAGAAGACGGCAAGAATTCCTCTTCATGCTTGTATTCATCGCGATGATATCAGTTATGGACGAATTCCTGTCAGTAGATTTGGAACTCAATAATGAAATTGTAGTCGCAGTAAAAATTTTTCTGGAAATTGAAAATAATATAATATAAATCAAAACAAGGAAATGAAAATAAAAGAGATAGTAATACAAAACCAGTATCGAAAATATCTAAGCGAATCGAAATAGACGTGTACAGTGATAAGAAAAGATATTTTCGAAATTAAAAAACCAATTTTTTCAGCACATCTGCTCCTGACATTGTCCACACATTCAATAACAGTAGATTCACGGATATTTTCAAAGAGGATATATATCTGAAAGCACGTCCACAATGAATGAAATAGATGTTATTTACGATAATATCGAAAAAACAATATTAATCTTCAAAATATTAAAGTATTCTGGAGAGAAAACCAGTTCAAGATTTGTCATTCACGATTGATTGAAAAGTAAAATGCGAATACATCGGTGAATTCTCACAGATTGCACAAGAGTGTGTAAATGTCCAAGGCAAAATTTGTTGGAAATATACGGTGTACCAAAAAGAAGAGGTAGAAAAAAAAGCTTGTGCCTCGGATGTGCTCAAAATTCAAGGAAAGATGATCACCTCGCAACAAAAAAATTATTGAAAAGAAAAGTGTGGACAATTCTCAAGCAATCGCGATATTTGAGTAAGAATCCTGTAGAATTCTTGTATGTATTTTTATTCAAAAGATATGGTGAATTGCCATGTCTGAAAAATAGAACGGTTTTATCCGTTTATGTTTTCTCTTGAAGCTCATTGTTTTATAGGTTTATGAAAGCACTGATAATGTTTACAGTCCAGTTTGGGTGAAAGCTAGCGTATCAGAACCTAGTTACTAGAATTGAGACTCCTAGTTACTAAGACTTGAGAGTCAGATATTATTCCACATTTTAATGGAGATCCATACGAAATTATTGATTTCATTGCCGCTTACGGAAAAAACCTTCAGCAACTCCATAATGAACCACATTTCATGAGAAAAAAATCCAGATCGATTTTGAATGAATTGAAAGGTGAATCACTCAGTTTGGAATCCAGTCGTACAGAATCAGATACATGAGAATAATACTATTTTAAAATGTCATTTCCTGATTAAAGATCTTTCACCTGTCTTCCCTAAGAGCTACACAGTTTGAGACCTCAACCATAAGAAACTTATAATTTTGGCGTTAATGGTCAGTATACTAGAAGTTTGATGTTTTTTCTTCAATAAATGATGACTCGACAATGACACGTGGAAAAAAAAACTTTAACAAATCAAAAACATTTAAAAAAAAATATTTTGCTAACATTTTTCAAATATCTTTCATAAATAATGGAAACGATTGTTCGTCCCAAAGACCCAAAGTGTTGGGAAAGAAACAAATTCCACAGTCTTGGTTAATAATTGAAAAAGAAATGTTCCACAGCACTTAACAACACTAAATTTCAAAGCACCAATGGCACCAATATCAAGTTGATCACAACCAAACAATATCTATTGAAGAATTTCAAACCCAAAACAATGTTTCAGCAGACCAAATAATTAGCGGACACCCCTATTCAACCCAATCCGATTCAAATTTAGAATTAATTAATAAAAAAATTAATGGAAATACAAAGAAAACTGAACAATTAGAAGAAACAGAACCTATGATGATTTCCGAAGTCGATCAAATAGATCACAAAGAACAAACAAGAGATGAATTGGCACCAAAGTTAACTAAAATTGATCCCATCGCTCAAATAAAGAATTAACTAAAAACGGAAACTTCAAAATATACGAAACAAAATATGAAGAAATGTTGAATATATCAATATTATTACCTATTTCGGATGAGGCAAAATTCTATTTTATCATATTTTTTTAATCATATCTGAAGGATTCATTCAGAAACGAAGCAACTCCACTATTAATAAAAAAACAACCAGGATTACGGTGAGCAAGCAGACTTTTTCAAGCTATGTGAATATTACAGAATTTTCATTATACTTCCAAATGAGTTTAATTACGAATAAACACAATCTGAGTATTCAGTCAGGCAAGCAAATACTATATAAATACAAATTGATCACCATCAATCCACAAATGAGATCTTAAGGTGGATTCATCAATCTAGGAAGGAAAATATCTTATTGTTTATTTGGCACCCTTGAAAATTATGATGGAAAAGGATTCATATAGTTATATATTATTTAGTGAGAAATGATAATTCATTAGTGGATGCAATAGACAATCAAATATCCTTGGCCAAAAAGTTCATGACACAAACTAATCACACTTCATTTGAAATTGAATCGAACATACTGTTTCACATCTAATCAGTGACTCTCTTGTATCAGTACGAGTCGAAAATTGGCGGGTAGCTTTCGATGACACATCTGACCCCGCCTTCATCGAGATGCTAGAAACGATCAGAAAGTCACAAGGCATCACACCAGACTCCCTCCTGCAAGCTATATCGGAGCTACTAGAAGGAATGCCTGCTACGTGGTTTAGACTCCTTCTTACCGGTTAACTATAGCATTGAACTGGAAGCATCCATTAGTAAAAGGACACCTAGCCTGCGGGAAAATACCGCAGCCTTTATCCCAGACCTGCAGACCCTGATTCACCGCCAGGTGAGATTTCGCAAGAATTGAACTGGCTATGCCGCAAACTCCACCCAGAATCTCGACAAAAAATCAGGAGAACAGACTTCAACGACGTCCATGGGTTCGCAAAAGCTGCCCGAGGTAATGAGCTTCCACGGACCGAGATCGAGCAAGCTCCACCTCCGCTTGTGGCACCGTACCGAACACCATCGGCTTCACCTGTAGTCACCAGAGTCATCACCCAAGTTGCCACATCGCCCTCGAGTATCCCCGCAGAAGTGCTAGTCGATACGAGCGCCCCATGTTGGCGACAGGATAGCCAGGCAGTGGAACCTGCTAGGAGTACTGAAAACTCCAACCGCTACGAATTCTGCCAGACTGGCAATTGAAAAAACTCTTACTGGCCCAGCAACATACCACGTGGAGATTCAGTTTGGAAAACACCGTATCGAAGAGTCGTTTCATCCGATATGGTCCTAGAAATGGACGTACTTCGAAAGGGTCAGTTCTGACTCGACCTAGGAAGTGATCAGATCTTGGTGAAGAATCGTTTCGTCGCAATGGAAACTCAGCCCGTACCGTGTTTCCCCATTGGAGTAATTGAGCCAAGGCTACCCCTGACAGTTACTAGTGATGAAAAGATGGGTCTGTAAGGTTTCCTGCAGGAAGAACTACCGCCGTTTGACAAGATACATGGAGTAACCGTTGGTTGAACATAGGATCCGTCTCCTGTGTCCTGAGCTAATAAAGGACCGTTACCGACCTCAGAATCCTCGAATGCAGGAAGTAATAAATACTGAAGTCGACCGGATGCTACAGGAGAATATCATATTGACCTCTGAGAGCCAAAGGAGCTCTCCCGTAGTTATTGTGAGGAAGAAAGACGGCAAACCGAGATTTATGCATCGACTTTCAGAAGGTCGATTCCGCCTCTATGAGGGATGCTCACCCGCTGCCTTTTATCAACGCCGTCTTGGACAAAGTACGCCAGGAAATTATCCAAATGATGGAAATATCAAAAATAAATATCGACAGTATTGAAATAAATTAACATCTCTGATTAAAAAAACAAAAATGGATTATTTTAAACGAAGATTAGAAAGTTCCAATTCTTCCAAAAATTTATGGGACGTAGTAAACGAATTCACAGGACAAATAAGAAAAAACCGAATATAAAAAAAAATCATAAATGAAAATGGACAGGAACTAACAGATGACAGAAAAATGCCAGAAGCCTCCAACGAGCATTTCGGGAGTATTGGCGCGAAATTGGCGGCAAAACTTAAAAATGACTCCCAGGCACCTGAAGCACAGCAGAACTTCACCCAGTCTATATTCATAGCAACAAATATCGAAGAAATTGAAAATATAATACTGGACCTAAAAGACAAAAAAGCATGTGGACCGGATCAAATTTCTAACGAAATTCTCAAGTCTGCAATACATTATATATCAGAACCCCTATGTTATATAATTAACCTAGCTATAAATAGTGGCGAAGTCCCAAAACAGTTCAAAATTGCTACCATCAAGCCCCTGTTTAAATCAGGCAAAAAAGACTCTATGGATAATTATCGTCCGATATCCTCAACGTCGGGAGTATCGAAGGTTTTTGAAAAAATTATTAAAAAAAGGCTGGCTAAATATTTGGAAAAACATAATTTTCTCTCTCACCACCAATTTGGGTTTCAGCAAAACGTATCCACCGAGCACGCTATCGGATTCCTGACATCCAAACTTTACAACGCAATGGACGATTCCATGCCATGTTTAGGTATACTTCTGGATCTGACGAAGGCCTCCGATACCATAAATCATAGGCGTTTACTAGACAAACTAGAAAACATTGTTATTAGAGGAAATGCACTGAAACTTTTCGAAAGTTATCTTCTCGACCGAAAGCAGCAAGTTTTAATTGATGATAAAATGAGCGGTGAAAGTACAGTTACTTGTGGTGTGCAAAAAGGAACTGTTCTGGGTCCTATACTCCTATATATTTGAACGACCTGCTAACATCAAATTCTAGTGGCACCATCATTTCATTCGCCGATGACACCGTCTTGGTCTAAGAGGGAAAAACCTGGAATGCGGTGAGAGAAACTGTCACAAATGATCTGAAAGCCATTTCAAATTGGTTCCACGAAAATAGTTTGTCAATAAATCATTCAAAAACTGAAGTATTACCGTTTACCTCCTATGAAAAGTACTTACCTGCATACGAGACTATAGACTTATACTGCATACGAGACTATAGACTTATACCTCTCACAAATTCAGCTAAATATCTCGGTATTACAATAGACTCATTTCTAAAATGGGATACCCATGTACAATCAGTTGTCAATAAACTTCGCAAACTTATCTTCAAGTTAAAAAAATTGAGCTTTTTACACTTGAAACATATGAAGATTTTATACTATTCGTTAGCAGAATCCATTATACAATATGGTATGATAGGTTGGGGAGGAATAAGGATAACAAAACTGAAACCCTTAGAAGTTATTCAAAAACGCATTCTCAAAATTATTTTTAAAAAATCCCAGCAAAATCATTCCGAGCTTTTATTTAGCGGAGCTCAAATAATGGACCTAAGACAACTTTATTGCAAAACCATATTATTTTTCACATATAACAGACCTGTAACTACTTCAATTGTACATCGATACCAAACTAGGATGAAAACAGTTGCAAATAAAATACTACCACGAGCACATAAGTCGATTGGCCGAAGATACTTCGTTTATAGTGCTCCAAGGCTGAGAAACTTGCTACCTATCTCATTAAAAACTATCAACTCCAAAACCCTATATAAAAAAAAGGTGAAAGCTTGGATTTTGTCAATGAACAGATACGTTTTCCACAACCTCATCGATCCCTGACTTCTGGTTTATTTATTTGTTTATTTATTTGTTTATTTATATTGTGCTATTTTTAATATATCTATTCTGCACAACATATCCACTATTTTCGCAAAAATATTATATTTTTTGCGGTTTCAATTTTTTTTTTTAAATTCCTAAAAAAAACTTTTATATTGTAACCTCTTACTTTTATCTACATCATATCATACACCATTAGATTATCCTAATTTACTTATGTATTGTCATGTAATCCTTAGCATCATTTGTAATTGTTATTTATAGAGTAGAAAATTCCCTTCGACAAGCTCCTCGAGAGCTTTTTTGGGATTACCACCTTTATTTTACCTTACAAATCATTTATCCATTTTTTATGTATATTGTGTACACCTTTGGTGAAATAAAAATTATTATTATTATATTGGCAGGTCGTGCCATCCTAGGACAACCAACCGGTGACCGCCTTCACTGTACCTGGCCAAGGCATATTCTAATTCCAAGTTAAACCGTTTACACTGTTTTCAAGCACACTCTGAACTGTTTATTGAAATTGTTATCCATGGACAATGATAGGTACCATCGAAAATGTTTTTTGAGGTTTCTTGAACTGGGTGGGGAAGTCGTTAGATATAATTGGGTCAGCAAGGTGAAACTCTGGTTCGAGTCAATAAATTCCCTAGATGTTACTGAACTAACTCAATCATCAACTTCCAAGAGCAAAAAAGGGCAAAATACTCGAAAAATTCGCAACAAATTGCCACGGTCCAGATTCGCTTATCATACAAACATACAATGAATAGCATTCAATGGTATGAACTACACTATTGAATTTGGTGAAATTTGCTCCATATGCAACAGATAGAGTAGCGAACTTGGAAACACACTTTATTTGAGTGCCCTATATTTGCTGCTGTCAGTCCCAAAGGGCATTCTTTTCTAGCAAGTTATGATTCCTAACTGATTTTATAATCGAAGTTTCCAAACTACGAGCCTTTGTTTTTAACGAATGAGTATTTGTTATCGTGCTAAATGATGAAAGTGGGTAATATTCCAGTGTTCTGTGCATACTTTTCTTTTGCTTTTTATTTTTCTCTCTTTCCTCCTAGGAAGTTTTTTTTTATGATACTGTTAGACCAAATTACTCGTTATGAGATATATATCTTGGGAAACAATAAAGAAATGAAATGAATCACTGAATGTAATTTTTTGTTTGTTTGTGAAACTACAAAAATGGCAATAATATGGACGTTTATTATTCTCTTTATGTGGTTGTTATACCAACAAAGTGCAGATGCTAGTTTCTTCAATTTCCAAAGGTTCATACTTTTCAATCAAGTGGAAATAAGTCGATCGATACTATATGATCTGAAATATTTCCACAAATTACCATCTTAATTGAAATTTATAAAAGAAATATTCAAGAATATTTATTTTCTTCTATGACACTTCTTGTCTTGATTTTTACTAACATTGATTCTGTATTCATTTCAATGCAAGATCAGGATATGATATTGGAAGTCCCATATAATTATTTTGAGGTTTCAGATTCATCTTGTTCGGTGGGGATAGATAGCTCATGAAAACTAGGGAATATTACGTATTACAGACGTTCAAAGTCACACAAGATTCTTCCTTCAGCTTTTTTCGAATGGAATAATATCCACTATGGGAATTAGTCTATAAAATATCTTCTCGAAACTGTCGCATCACTTTCAATTCAAACTCACCAGAAACCCCAGGAGGGCTCTTACAAGCCACACACAAACTACATCAGAAGTTGATTCCCTATTCGTTTGGAGACGAAGTTTGAAACTGAAAAAATTACTTGGAAAAGTTAAGTTCGATTCGACTCTGGAAAGGTCCGAATTGGGAATGATTCAAAGTTTAAATAATGAATGCGTTTGTTCCTCAAAGAATAATAAATGTAGTATTTGGTAATTTAGTACTCTTTATATTTCATGAAGTATCTCGAGAATGGCTCCGTGAGTTATAATTATCAATTGATTCCTCTCACGTCTGAAGGCTAAGTAGTTGGAATTGTAAACTAGAACTTCAATAAATTCGGTTGATTTTTTCAGAACAGTCTTGAGAAATTTCCTAACGGACATTTTTGTTGGAAGTTGCGAAAATGATGTGACTTGTTCATTTATTTAGACATGTTTTCATTATCCGACCATTGAATATCTTCTTATATACCAGTTATCTGAAGCAAGTGTTCTATAAGATGGCTGCATGGGTTATTGAGAAAAGATAATTAGCATTTCTCACCCGGAGAGGATGGCAGAGGTCCAGACCTGATACGAATGAAAAGAAATGTTCATATTTTCCATATGCTGGCGTTTAATTGAAGCTGTTTCGATAACGATATGTTCCTAAAGAAAAGTCGAAGTTATCTCCATTTTCAATACATCAAATCATCCTCTCCCAGACTGAAACATTTCGAGCGATGGGCTCCACTTTTTACTCGTGATTGAAATACCAACATTAGGAAGCATGTACTAAGGCTTGAAGTTGAACGATAGGAATAGTAAAAAGTATGTGTGCATTATCTTAGATCTGAGGAAATATTGGAAAATAATGGTGCATGAAAATGAACTATTTCAAAACTAAAAAACCAACCAAATTCCAAATTCCAAAATATTTATTCGTCATATCTAAATCACATTACAACTTAAATCTACTATGTGGAACTATTATATATACAAATTATTGATAGGTCTTCTCTTGGGACTAGAGGAAGAGCGGGAATTTGTTGCCTTGGGAAGTGTGGGGAAACCCGATGGCCTAATTTTCCCTTTTGGGAAGGGCTAAAAGGGCCATCCTTGCTCCTCTGAGCAAGATAGCTTTGGCACATGCTAGATTTTTTGTTTTTCAGAAATTCGTTATTATTGCCCACCTCTTGCGTAGCTTATGTGGGCATTTCGTTTGTATTTATTGAAAAAAATCGTGGCATATCAATTTCTCAATATATAATGATTCTTGTTCTTATTGGAGAATTAGACAAATACCAATTTGAAGCAATTCTTATTAGGCCCGGTATTTTCACCTCCGGTTATACTAGGAATAAACTAACCAATGGTTAGAATGTGCTTTTTTTCATCAATAAACGTTTACAAAAGCATATTCTAACCGTTGGTTGATTTATTCCTAGTATAACCGGAGGTTAAAATACCGTGCCTAAGGGTTGTTTCCCTATCTATCAATTTAGGGTGAAATAAAAAACGAAAAAAAGTATTCTCCCTGTGGGTCCTGCCCAGATTTGAACCCGGGACCTTTAGGTCATCGGGACAGTATGCCAACCATCTGGCTATTTCATTTCATGAATATCAGGCAACGAGGTTTCAGTCAGTTCTACGCTTTTTCATTTTTTAGGTACCAGGTAATTGGTAATTTCGAGTGGACTAGCCCTTACTTACCTCACACGACCAGTGGATTATTCCAAGGATTCCGATTGAAGGGTGTATTCGACTTTTCTGGGACAGTTCGGCAGTACCTTATAGGACAACTCTCTGGTAAGCAATTTTTTATTTAATATCATACCTATACGTTTATGAGATTATTTTGGTTTTCTCTTGAAAAAGAATTGCTTCTGGAGAATGTTGAACCTCTGGCTTAACTAGTCTCAGAACACTTGATTTAATATATGCCTCAAGCATAAAATTTGATTCACGTTTAATAATTTCCTTATATCGATTTACTTCATTCAATTCACAGTGACGGTTATTTTATTTTTGATCGTTGCAGAATCAATTCATCTCAGTTACTACTTTGTCGCCAAGAGCAGGGAAATTCATTCAAATTCTTGAGAATTGCCTGACTTATCGATTTGAAAAGGGAATTGCCGCCCTATTCAAAAATTATCTTTATCTAAGAGAGTTGTGCCCACTGAAAGACGTGCGGTCTCCCTCTTCAGTTTATCTTTGAAAATTCTTCTATTAAAAGAATTATTCAACTTTATCTTCATCTAAGAGAGTCGTGCTCACTGAAAGACGTGTGTCTCTCTCTTCTTATCTCAGCTGAAGAGTATACTTTTGCTCTGACTATTATCTTGGTTCATGAATCCTATTTTTTTTGTAGCTTACTAGAGTATTTTGGTTATAACGCTCTATTTCCCTATGGTATTTGTTTAAAATACTATATTTTTTCTCTGGCAACCTTTAGATAATTTTTTTTATTTGAACATATTAGATTTTTCCCTCTGGCAATTTTATAATATTTTGCTTTAAAATACTATATTTTTTCTCTGGTAAAATTTCAAGGAAATTTTTATATTTCTTTTGGAATACCTTTCCTCATTAAATTTTTTTACCCTTCTGGTACATAGAATCACCTTATCAAAACTTACTTGTTTCAAAATAAACTGAATTTGAACATAATTTTTATTTTTTATTTTTAAAGTAACTTGGAAATTTGAATCCAGAATAGCAGATTTGATTGCTATTATCTTTGTTCTTTCACTGTAATCTTTCAGTCTTCTATATAGACTGAGATTTTTTTGTATGCTATCATTTGCATCTATCTTTTGACTCTAGATTAAAATTTGAATCATAAAACTTGAGGTTCAAAGGATATCCTTCGTTCCCTCCTTTTTGTACAAATTTTGATTCCTATCATCTTCTTCGCATGATATATACCACGGAGTGAAGCCACCTACGGAGACAGAAGGACTGGTACCCTAGGAGGTCATACAGCACTTCCAACTCAGCCTGGTCCGTGAAGATCAACCAAATTTACGACAATAAGGGGGTCTAAAATCAAATAGAGAACCACCCACGACCAGATTCGTCGTCGTACCGACCGTAAGACCAATTTCCTCATCTACCTCCACTAAAGACCTCCGAAGGTATATCTGGAACGCCAACAGCTAGAGGAATCATGGTGTTGTAAATGTTCAGAGATTCAATCAGAGTCAAAAATATTTTTTTTCACATGTAATTTTTTCAATTTCTTCACAAAATTTCTATACTCTTCCAGTACTATTGTTAACATTTGTTTTTTTATATTTCTATCCAGTCAAATTAACATTCAGTCTGGAATAAGTTTGTTAAGTTGATTTCTTGCATATTTATTTGCCTTCCCAAACAAGCTAGGTGACATTTATTTAATTTTATTTATCTTTGGCTTTTGTCTTTAGCAAGCCTGGAACTAGGAAAAGTCATTAATTGAACCTTACTCACGGCCTAACCGTATCCATCTGAGCAGCCTATCGGCAAAGTGATTTCACCTTCTTAAATTTGAATCATATAATTTAAAATCTGGGGTTCAAAAATAAAGGCTGTTGCACAATTCCTGCCTATCTTGAGGTTCAATTCAAGAAAGAGGCCAAATATCCTTTCGGTTCGACGAAATCACAGTTCACCCGTTTTTTTCACAAACCATTCTTGGTTTTTCTCTATTGAAAAACACCGATGAAAAAAAACAACTGCTCGACAAACTTGCCACGAAAACAAACTCGATCGACACGATGTCCTGGTCACGTATTCAAAGCCGATAATGAAGGGCACATTTCAGCAGTGACTACTGACCCGTACGACCGTAAAGATAACCGGAAACATTATGAGAAATTGGTTATGTATAAGGAAGTAACGGAAAATTCGTTACATATTCTGGTATATTACACCGTGTTTTTTATGATCATCATCAAATCTAATGTTTGTTAGATTTTCTGTTAGGGTACTATGAGTTATATGATACCTATAGAATTTTTCAAAGATTTTTTTATATATTTGGTAATGGTTTCGACGATTGCAAGCTCGACCAAATCATCCAGCCGAATGTATCTGTCGCTGTTGGTTCCTATACGAAGACCTTGTTCTGCAGCCTCTCCAGTCTCAATATCTGAAACTTAAAGATGCTGCAGAATACAGGACAAGCGTATGTCATTGTAGGTCCTATAATCTGTTTGTTCAACAGTATTTTGTTCTCAGAAAAAAGCTTAGAGTTGCGTGCAATGAGGAGGTAAGTTCGCTCAATTGCAGCTGACCCCCTCTGCAACGCCAAGGTTATGTGTTTATGAAATGCCAAACGCTTGTCGAGCTCTACTCCCAGATATTTCACAGAGTTCCTCTCGTCAACCTGGTTATTCTTTACCCTCAGCTTCTCGAGGATTCTCACATTCGTTCGCCTCCTGGAGAAGTTGATGACCTCAGACTTTTGCGGATTTATTTGGATTTTATTATTCTCCATATATGGTACAACCATCCGATCCAGATGTGTCTGGAGCTGTTTTGCAGCCACTTCGCTCGCAAACGAATGGGCATGCAATGCGGTATCGTCTGCATACATGGCCGCATTCGTGCGGGTGAAGGTCGGAAAATCGTCCCTGCGGAAACACCTGCTCCGACTGGGTGCTCCGCCGAGCTTTCGTTATTAACTCTCACCGTAGATTTTATGTTAGTAAAGTACGAGTCAAGGACTCTAACTATATAAAGAGGCATACGCGCTATGATCATTTTTGCGATGAATCCTCCAATCCAGACTGTATCAAAAGCTTTCTGGGTGTCCAACAGGACCATAGCCGTACTATGACAACCCGGGTCACTTGAGATGTCGTGGAATGACCCCTCCTGAACTCGAATTGTTCAGGCGGGATAAGATTCAACCTAATCCCTCCTGAACTCGAATTGTTCGGGCGGGATAGGATTCAGCTTTTTTCAGAATTTGCAACGCGCTTTAGGAGGATTCTATCCATCACCTTGGCGACCACGCTCAACATGGAGATCGGTCTGTAGCTGTCCAGATGTTGTTTTCTTTTTCCTGGCTTATGGATAGGTATAACTTTCGCCTCTTTCAAACAATTTGGATAATATTGCCATCTAATTATCGCATTTATTCCATGAAGAGATTGAACGAGTGATTTTTTTGGTAGATTCTCAAGAAGAATGGGTTCCAACTCATCGATTTCTGGGGCTTTATGCTCAGGGAGTCTTTTTATGATTTCGACTACTTCCTCCAAATTAGTCATTTCTTTTTTGAATGTACTTGCGTTTGAAGGGATCCGTGGTGTATCTCGGAAAGCTTGTGTGATCGTACTGAGCTTCCTATGGTACTCCGATTGATATTCGCTTGTAACATGGATTTTAAAAAAGTGATTTCCAAGTAATTCTGCTTTTTGTTTAGGGTCTGCCACCGAACATGAGGGCCCAGTCTCGATGCAATGTACTGGTTCGAATTTCTTTTGGATTTTTTTCCACATTTTCCATAGTGACTGGTCCCTCACATCGGGGCTGATGAATCTTTGATTCCATTTATTGTTAGTGAACTCGTTTATCAGATCTGAGATTTCTCTTCCGAGTATAAGAAAATTGTCTTTATGGCTCTGTAATCTAGTTGTTTGCCACTGTTTCCTTTCCCGATTCTTTAGCTGAATCAAATCTTTGATGTAGTCTGGAATCATATCCTTATCACCTCTCCCGGTGATCTTCATAGTAGTTTTTCCCCTGGCAATTCGTATTTTTTTTATGAACTTCATCGTCTCATCTTCAATATCATTAATTCCTAGGTTAGCTTTCATACCGGTTTTTTCGTTCATAATCCTTCTGAAATCTCTCCAGTTGGTGTTAACAATAGTCGTAATTCGTTCTTTCAAATCTTTGTTTTGTTTTATTCTCAAAGGTTAATGTAATTGGGAGATGATCTGATGTGAGTTCATCGAGAGCAATGGGCTCGCTAATATTCGATACGTTTTTATAAGCTACTAAGTCGATCACCGTCGGTGACATACCATTCAATGGGTAGTGCGTCGGGTTACGGCATTGCATTATATGAGTTTAAATAATCTAAAAGAGTTTTCCCATTTTTACTGTTTTGAGTTGGCACCCCATTCCACTCCGAGTGTCTAGCGTTAAAATCACCCGCAAGAAGAACCTTATTGCCAATATCAAACAAATTGTTTAAATCTTCACTAGTGAACAAATTTTGCAGTGAGTTATGAATACTAAATAAATGAGTTCTATCAGTGAGTTTTATACCAACATGCTGCGATGAGGTGTTGCGTCTAGGTATAACAGTGAAGGAGATATTATCATTATTAATTATCGCTACCCCGCCCTGGACTCTTCGCCCTGCTGACCCGTCCGCCCTAATAATGGAGTAACCCCTGAAGTTCAGGTTATGCTCCTGTCGGACTCTAATCTCGAATAGAAACATTATATCGATAGAATGATGATGCATGAAGTTGATGAGAAGGGTATACTTCCCATCAACTCCATTTTCGTTCAAGATGCACGTCTTTATAGTGCTAGAGCTTGTATTCAGTTCCGGATTCTACTAAAAACATTAAAGCCGTCATATTACGATGTTTTTCAGAGATTGAAATCAACTTTTAAGTCTTTAAGCGCGCGTACAAATCCGGTTACATTTACTAGACTTGTTAGTTGTTTAATATTATTCATTAGGCCCGAGAAACCTTCATAATCATCTGAGCTATATGATGGGGGATCAGTTCTAGCAGAGGGAGGGGTATAAGGGATCGGAGGAGATCCTGGAGTGGCCTGGATTCTTCCTCCATCCCTGTTCTCTCTCCTTTCACCCTGGTATCCCAGGTGACTTCTACTTCTTCCATCCCATACAGGTTTCTTCGGTAGGGGTGCTTCAACATATTTTGTTTTTGGCTTCTCCACGATGCGTCTTTCTCCAGCTTCCTTTACCTTTTTGATATATACCTTGCTAATAGCGGCATTCGCTGGGTGCGCCTCTCGCAATTGCAGCATGTTGCAGGTTCATCTCGGCTTCTTGTACATTGTGTTGGTCTTTCTGCACATTTCAACATCTATACTCTCGTCGCATTCCAGTGCGTGTCCCAATTTTGGCATTTATGGTTTTACAGTTTCCTGTCTTTTCTCTGTAATTCCCAAGTGACATTGTTTTCAAGGTAGTTTAACTTCACACTCCTATCAGTTGTTATGACATATTTCCTCCGGATTGATTTTTCAATTCTATAAACCTTCGATACTTGAAGAACGTCCCCCCGGTCTGGGCCGTTTTCTAGGCCCAATAGAATGAAAGAGTGTTCTTTATCGTCTTTTTTCGTGAATGTGTGGAATTGTACATTTGATTTTTTCAGGAATTCCTGGACCTTGTTGTGGTCTTGGGCGTGTAGGTCTGTGATAATGTGGTGAATCTATTGAATTTCACAAAGATATTACCCTCCAAATCTTTTTTCCAGATGTTAATAATTCTCGGATTGATTGCTAAATGTCCCTCGATTATAATTGCCGGCATTCCATTGGATATCTCGCCCTTCTGAGTTGGCTTCGAATTTTTTGGTGGGCCTTTTTGCTTGGGTTTTATCGGTTCTATTCCTATCGGAACTTCCTGAGTCAAATTGTTTTTTGTTTGGGCGCGCCCTCTGTGGCAGTAATCCAGTATTTGCCTTAGCGGTTTTTGGGTTTTATAAACTTTTTATTTTCATTTTGGAGGGACGTTGATTCGTAACTGTTCTCCTCATCATTCCTCGTTTTTTGTGGGGTTTTTAGTTTATTGTCTCTTTTTTTAATCTTCATCCTGTAGTGTTTCGGTGAGGCTGCATTAGCTCCCATAGTTATTACTTGCAGTGGTAAATTGGATTTTTAAGATATTGTTTGGTGTGCTTCTCTCAGACCTTCATGTCTTTTTCAACATTCCTTAGAATTCCCATCTCCATTTCGTTATTTATTTCTACTACAACTTGTTCTAGGCCGTTTCGTTCAATTTGTGAGGCCGTGCAATATTCTGCGTCCGATGACTCACGTCAAGTGCCTGCAGACTTTCTCCTATTTTTATTTCTTCATTTGATTTTTTTGTGGCTTTCAGTCTCTCTGTCTGTTTCTTCATGCTGAGATATATAATTTCACCTGGTTGATTTATTTTTTCGTGCATTAGACGGCTTCCACCCTATATTTGATGGATATAATTCCCAGTGTCGGTTTGTCCACCAATATCAGGCTTTTTGGCTCGCTGTTCTTGTAGATTTTTTTGGCATTGACAACAGCTATCCTTTTTTCTTGTTCTGCCAATTGCTTTTTTGTTTGTTTGGTTTGGTAATGACCATTGTCCACCCATCATTATTCTCTATGGGGCTGCCACTATTTTCTTTATCCATTTTCTCTGTTTCTTCGAGTGCGTCATGATCCATTACATACGCACTATATTGTTTTCTGGTTGGGTAAATCCTACTTTATCCCTAATTTGTTTTTGTTGTTTTACAATCATTATTCCGGTTGTGAGTTTACTTCCATATTCGGAATCAGTAAGCTCTATCGATCCCAGACACCTGTGTTAACTTTGGAGTTATGTATATCCACTGCGGCTCGATAGCAGGCTACCCATACTTGCATGCGTCTTCGTCTTCTTCCGGAGGTTTGGGGATGAATGTCAATGGAATTTTAACCTTGCTTAGCTTTTGACCTTCCCAGGCCGACGAAGCTTGAACCTTGCTCAACTTTCCAGTGTCAGGGCTGTCCGTCCTTTTCTTCTTGGAAGTGGGAGGCGTTTCTGTATCTGAATGTGTCAGGAGTGTCTGGGCCCGGTGGGGGATAATCAATCTCAGTTGGATCTGTATCCTTCATTTCCGAGTTCAGTTTTGAAGAATTTCCTAAGCGGAACTTCACTTCGGTTTTGCCTGACTCGTCCTTGCTTGCTTGGGCTATTATTACCTGTACGACTTCCCGCATATGTAGGCTGTCATCCGCCGTTCGTTCCGGAGGTTTATCTTTCACCCCCATATCAGGGGAAATATTCCTGTCATCCTCATCCATATTTCAATTCAATCGAAGTTCATCCGGAACTATTGAATTCTTCAATTTCCACGAGAATTGGCGATTTTCGCTGTTTCTCGTGGGAAGTTCAAACTGTTCTGAGTGTGGATATTCTTTGAATAGAGTTTTGCTGCTATCCGGGTTCTGAGTCAAAAAGGGCGTCGCCCAATTTTTAACAAAACCCGGTGCGGTCGGACCAGAGTACGGACTTCCACTCACCTGGATATCACCAATCTGATTATTTCACCACCGCACTTTTCCTAGGCACTGATGGTCTCTAGGGTTCAACTGCACTATGCACTTTTAGAATCAACTAATATTTTTCAAATTGCACTGTCGAAAAACTGACTTTGAAAACTTATGGTGATTTTTGGGTATAAGATGTTTGTCCAATATACTCAAACTTTCACGCAGGAGCTAAGTGGGGTTATGTTTGAGTACGACTCGCCAACTCGACTTGCTCATGCGCACAAAAAATACCAACCGGTGAAAAGTCCATCCTTGAATCCAATGATTTCGAATTTAACTTTCCAGTAGTTGCGCGTATCTGATGTCCGCGCAGTGGTGGGGTTATGCCGTCGGCTATCTTTCTGTCTTGGTGTCCGTAAGTTTCATCAATACGCGTATTTATTCATTTGATTTATGTGAATGCAATACCATTTGTTCCGTTCAGATCCCTTCTTCATATATTTTCCTTAAATGTTTCCGAAATACATTGAAAAGTGACTTGTATCTGAGAGATACCCACGACCATTCTCATCTGATCAGAAATACTCTCGTAACTTTCAATGTTTTTTTTCTAACAGTAAAATATGGCTCCCAGAAGAGTGTATCGATTTGATAATTAGGCAGACGTATTACAGTTCCAAAGGTTTCTCCTAGAACACGACGATGCTGATGCAGTTGGAGAGACTTTAGAAGAGAGAGATGATGATTCAGATAGTGTACAAGACGATACCGATGCGAGCATAGCATCAGATGATGGAGGTTAGAATTGTTATATTGCTGGAGCATAGCATCAGATGATGGAGGTTAGAATTGTTATATTGCTGTCAGAAGAAATTAAGGGAAAATCGTAGACAAATATTTTTGGAGTTGTTGGCAACGCCCTGCGAACAAAGGGATCTCTTGAAGCATGGCAATGTCTATTCGATGACCGAATTCTTAACCTGCTAGTAACCTCTGTCAATCAACATATAATTACTATACAACCTGAATTCAGGAGAGATTCCTGATCGAGCCAAAATTAGGGCATTTGAAGGCCAACTTGCTGGACTATATAGAGGCGAAATATCAAATTTAGAGGAGCTGACACAAAAGAAATTGGGGGTTGAAATATTCAGATTAACGATAGACTGGATGTGCTTTGGGATTCTGTTTCGCAGGTTCAATAATCAAAAATCCAGAAACGACGGAAAAGTCGACCGATCAGCTCCTATAGGAGAAATGTTCGAAAAAATCATTCATAACAGTACAAAGTGTTATTCACTAGGAGCTGATGCCACATTCGATGAAAAGCTTGAAGCTTTTCGAGAAAGGTGCAACTTTATTCAATATTTACCATCAGAACCAACCAAAAAAGAGGGAACAACCCTACGTACTGAAAAAAACAAACTTGTTCTGATTTCAAGGGACATTTCGACGATTAAATTGACAAGAGATCATATGAACTTGTAACACCCTTCATTTTTGAACCCCAAATTTGAAGTATCTGAGTCAAATTTAAAAACGTGAAATCACTTTGCTGATATGCTGCTCAGATTGATACGGTAAGGTAAAATCAATGACTCTTCCTTGTTTGTCAAATTGGACCATTAAAAAAATTATACATCAATTAACTTGACTAGTTTGAGAGTTGGGCGCCAGGCTTGCTGAAGACAAAAGCTGAAGATAAATAAAAATTTACTAATTAAATGTCACCTAGCTTGTATGGGAAGGCGAATAAATATGCAGGAAATCTACTTAACAAATTTATTCCAGACTGGATAATATGAACTAATGGAAAAGCTTGAACAATGTTGCTTGGAGAGTAAAAAAAAAATTCAATAGAAAAATTACATGTATATTGAAAATTTTGACTTCGATAAAATTTGAACATTTACAAATATGTAAGATTCCTCTAGACGATGGTGATACGTTATAAACCTGCGGAGGTCTTCAATGGAGATGGATGAAGAAGGCTGGTTTTGACGAAGATGGTCTCAGCGGTACGACGACAAATCTGGTCTCAGCGGTGCGACGACGAATCTGGTTTCGGGTGGGTATCTGTTGGTTTCAGACCCCCTTGTTGGCGTGAATTGGTTTTATCTTCACTTGCCAGGCTGAATTTGACGAGTTTTATGACCTCCTAGATTACCAGTCCTTCTGTCTCAGTAGGTGGCTCCACTCCGTGGTATATATCATGCGAATAAGATGATAGGAATAAAAAATTGTACAAAATGGGGGAGAACGAAGGATATCCTTTGAACCTCAAGTTTATATGATTCAAATTTCAATCTAGAGTCAAAAGATAGATGCAAATGATAGCATACGAAAAAAATACCAGAGTCCATATATAAGACTGGAAGATTACAGTGAAAGAAAAAATTAAGTAGCAATAAAATATGCTCTTCTGGTTTTAAATTTCCAAATTAATTTTAATCATTTAAATGTATTTAACAATGAGTAAAATTCAAAACAGAACAAGACAAACCTCACCCAAAACGTTCTTTTGAAATTCAGTTGAATTTTGAAACAAAGTGAGCTTTGATAAGGTGATTAAATGTACCAGAAGAGTCCAAAAAAATTGAATGAGTAAATTTATTCTAAAGAAATATTAAAATTTCCTTGAGACTTTACCAGGAAAAATTAAATATAGTATTTCAAGAAAAAAATACTCTAAAGGTTGCCAGAGAAAAAATATAGTACTTTAAAGCAATATACTCAAATGTTGCCAGAGTGAAAATATACTATTTTAAAGCAATATACTTCGTCAAGTAGGTACCAAAGGAAAATATAGCGTTAGGAACCGAAATACTAATCAGGCACCAGAGCAAAAGTATACTATTCGGTTAAGAAAGGAAGAGGGAGACCACACGTCTTTTAGTGGGCACAACTCTCTGGGATAAAGATAAAGTTAAATAGTTCTTTCTATCGAAGAATTTCCAGAGATATTTAGAAATAGGGCGGCAAATTCCCTTTTCAAATCGATAGGCCAGGTAATTCTCAAAAAATTCAATGAATTTCCCTGCTCTTGGCGACAAGGTAGTGACTGAAATGAATTGATTCTTCAACGATCAAAAACAAATAACCCTCACTGTGAATTGAATGAAGTAGAACGAGAAAAGGAACTTGTTAAATGTGAATCCAAATTTATGCTTGAGGAATATATAAGCAATCGAGTGTTCTGAGACAAGTTAAGCCAGAGGTACAATCCTCTCCAGAAGCAATTTTTTTTCGAGAGGAAACCAAAGTAATCTCACAAACGTATAGTTATGAAATAAAAAAAAAATGCTTACCGGAGGGCTCTCCTATAAGATAACTGCATAACTCTCCCAGAATAGTCGAATACACCCTTTGCACTCGGAATCCTTGGAATAATCCCCTGGTACTGTGAGGTAAGCGCTAGTCCACTCGAAATTCCCAATTATCTGATGGTACCTAAAAATGGGAAAAGCGTATAACTGATTTCCAAAAAAAATTTGTCGCCAATGGTCTGAACAGATACTACGTCAGCCACATAGACATGTGTGGTAAATGCTTGCCAAAATGGCAAAAAAAAATTTTTTTTCCTCTTTTTCCTTCACTTAAATCCAAGACACAAATCAACCTTGATAGAAATTAGCTTATATGTGAGATATAGAATAAATATGTAGATTATTCAATCGGAAATTTACTGATAATTCCAAAGGTGACAAAAATCTGACAGTATAGAATTTATACTTGACCTTTAACAATTACCATGCAATACTTCTAAGAATTCGAATATTACAAGCATATTAAAAGCAGAAAAATATGTTAATCAACTACAACATTGATTGCAAAATAAGGAAATAATTATACTCCACCAATATCAACAGTGATAGCCATTCAATTTAAAAGTCGTAACGTACCAGAATCAATTCACTCAGCACACCTGCCTATGTCGAGGTTCAATCAGGAAAGAGAACGATAATCCTTTCGGTTCGACCAAATCACCAATTCACCTGTTTTTTCCCAAACCAATCTCGGTTTGTTTTTTATTTAAAAACACCTATGGAAAAAACAAACGCTCGACTTGAAAACAAACTTGATCAACTTGACATGACATTTTCAAAGATCGATAATGAAGATCGCAGTATCGCAGTTCACGACGTGAGCAGTGACCACTGACTCGTACCACCGTAAAGATAACCGGAAAAATTATCAGAAATCGATTATGTATAAGGAAGTAACGAAACATTCTTTACAAACTATAATGCAACTAAAGTAGGCGTCAATGTTGTATATGAATTGTGTTTCTCGTAAAATGTTGCTCAAAATACAATACGTTGGCCAATGGTTGTATTTTTTTTCTCTACTGAATGTAGCAGGAATCAACTCTCAAGTTATTCATGTTGGGAACGGAAATCAAACTAGAAGTCGCCGTCATTTCCTACGAACCCTTGGTAACGAATTAGTAGAAAAACACATGCAAAGACGTAAAACCTCGCAATATATCAAGCAGGATCAAGGAAATAGTCAGCATAAAAGTAAACGTGCACAATCAAAATAATGACCTCAAGCGTAAACGTTGTGTGCCATGTCGAAGAGATTAGGAAAATCCAGTGCTCCTCTTGCGGGAAACATCGCTGTTTCCAACACTCGAATATCATTTGTTCAGATGACTGTGTCCACTGAGCAAAGGCCACTAGAAGATTCAAAATATCCAGATAGTGACTTACAATTTGCGATGAGCAAATATATAGGTTTAATTTTTGAATTTCTAAGAAAATCTTTATTTTATTTGATTTTTTTGTATTTCATGTTATATTTAAAAGTTTATGCATTTTATCGTTGTTGACACTCATCTCAAGTACACTACATCAAAGGTTTGGAATAATATAATATTATTCCAAGGGTTTCAGTTGAGTATCTGAGCGATACATCCGTGATCATTTTTGTTGCGCCAAGACCCGCAACAACTGGAAGGTTGTAGGGGAAGTCTCATTTATCGTTTATTCGGAAAGTGTCCTCAATAATATACAAGTCAGATGTTCATATGATGACAGCCTTCTTTCTACAGTCCCTACAAAGGCGAAAAATCATTGGAATGGTTTGCCAACCGACTTTTAGATTTTATTGAAGAAATTACGAATCAAATATGGCAGTGGAATAGGAAGCCGCCTTCCAAAGTAGAACTCACTGTCATATCTGTAAAAAACCATTTCTGCCAAGTGACAAACAAGTAAGGAACCATTTTCATCTTTCTCTAAGCAATAGCAATGATAATTCATCAAATTATCGCGGACCGGCTAACGGAGCCTGCAATATAAATCATAATGATAACAAAATTCTCCTTGAAGTTTTCCATAATTTATCTGGCTACGACAGTCATTTCGTAATTGAAAGAATTGCCACTCAAAGGAAAGATCGATTTACTTCCGAAAACAAAAGAAATATATATATATATTCATCGTTTCTTTTCATTTCCTAAATTCCGTCCTAGATAAATTACCATCATATCTATCCGAATTTCCCAATCTAAGAGCTCGATAAGCAGAAGTCTCTGATGGATAAATTGATTTGCATACGAAAAACGGTAAAGTGCTATACGATTTCATTGATTCTTTTGACAAATTTAAAGATAGATAGATAGATTCATTTGAAGATTTCAATTTGAACAGTTGAATACTCAAGTCGGACAATAATATACAATATAAAAAATACAAAAGTCACTTATAACTAGAAATCCTTCCTAATAAAAGTAATTACAACATGTATTGGAAAAGAAATTATCAATATATAAATATATCACAGTCATAGGTGTAAGATAGATTGAAAATTTTATTCAGCTGTAGTAAAATTATTTCTCCATGAGTTCTTGTAATGAATATGGCTCGATGTCACACAACAGATCAAAAACATGTTTTTTTAAAATTTGTCTCGAGCGAGCTTATATAATGATCAACGGTAAATTGTTATAGAATTTAATGGATGCTTCATGTGGCCCTTTCTCTGTATTTGTCAGTCTATGCTTGGGAACAATAAAATTGGATTTCTGCCTGGTAGAATACTAATGTCTCAATCTGTCTCCCTCAAAATTGGCTTTATTATCGTACACAAAAAGTACACAAACATATATGTAAATGGCATGAGCGGTGAGCATTTTGATACATCTGAAAGTATTACGACAAGAATCTGTATATTTCATATTCAACATAGTCTTCAATATTGGTTTTTGCATGATAAAAATTCGTTTTAGTTGTGTACTCCCTTCCCATACTGATATTCCATATTTTAGAAGGGGATAAACAATCCCATAATATGCCGTTTTCAGTGCATCTATTTTCAAGTGACTTTTCAAAATTCTAATTGCATAACATTTACCTGCCAGTTTTTTTGCGAGATTTTCAATATGTATTCCATAGTTTAATTTGTCATCTATATAGATTCCTAACAGTTTTGTACTGGTTGAAAAAGATATACTATCGTTTCCTAGCTGAATATTATCCGGGAAGGAGATATTATTGTGGACAGTTTTAAAAATTATGCAGTCTGTTTTAGCGGTGTTTAATAATAACATGTTAGTACTGAACATGTCTTTCCACTGTTGAACATTCAAACTTATCGGAAAAACGTGTATTCGAAAACAATACGAAAGGGCACAGAAAGTGTGGGCCGAATTCAACTGCACAATCTTGGTTGAATACGTGGATTTATATATGAAAACGGGTATATTACTTGTTCAAGATCCTCTATTATCACTTATTTGTTAACATTATTCTGTTTATTTATTCAATTCACAGAAAAATCTTTCTATCAATATTCAATTGAGAATGTTTCCCTTTTCACCCTCAATACATTCTGAGAATAATTATAAGCACATGTTGAGAAAACTTTGCGCATCACTCTGTACACTTATATACTTCAATGCGCGAGAAACAGTTGATAGGCATAATAACAAGTCAAGAAAAGTTCATGAAGTTTTGATCGCCTGTCAGAAGCTGATATTTTCCTGTTCCTGCGTTTCTACGTTAGCTGTATCATTTAGCGACACCCGCCTGGTTAGAAGAAATTCTTCAACTACGCCAATTAAACGCCGTGGTATATATATATATATACGCCGTGGTATACGCTTCTGAATCATATGTTTGCATCTTTGAATGTTTTGCGATGAAAGCACTGCATCTTGAACTAGCATTCGACTTATCTCCTAAAACTTTTCTCTGCGCCTTTCGTCGTTTCATCGCGAGACGGGGACGATGTTCATACCTGTTTTCCGATTGTGGCACCAATTTCGTTGGGGCACAGAAACAGATTGTAGGTCTATCAAAAAACGCTGCTGCTTCAGAATGAAATGAATGAAAGTTCCACCCTCCGTCTGCTCCACATTTTTCTGGTTTGGCTGAGGCAGGCGTGAAATCGGTTGAAGCTCATTTACGGAGAATCATACGGGAACAAGTCCTGACCTCTGAGGAGTTTCACACCGTCTTCGTATAAATATAATCCTTATTGAATTCTAGACCGATTAGCCCCATGAGTAACAATCCAAATGATCTGATGGCTTTGACACCGGGTCATTTTCTAACGTTGAAACCACTTTCAGCTCTGCATAATCCCGATTTATCGTATTTAAAATTAATTTATCAAGATTTCAATTGCTCCAAAGAATACATCATAATTTTTGGTCAAGGTAGAATTTGAATACTTCACAACACCGTGGAAATTGGCTTCAACCCCATTCTCTTCCTGTTAAACCGGGCACAATGGTTCTTATGAAGACTAAAACCGTACCACTTTCTAAATGGTGTAGAGTATCCGAGCTTCACCCAGGTTCGGATGGAATATATCATGTTGCAACCGTTCACACTACTTGTGGCAGTTTCAGAAGGCCATTAGTAAAACTTTGCTCATTGCCAATGTTATTTGCAGAGTAGAGTTGTAAATAATTGTAATAAGTGCATGAAGTTTTGATCTCCTGTCAGAAGCTGATATTTTACTGTTTCTGGAACCAACACATTACCTGTATCATTTAGAGACACCCGCCTGGTTAGAGGAAATTTGGTAAGGGTTCAACTGCCAAATTTATCTTTTTCCAAATTTTCTCATTCCCGCATAGACATTTTTGGTCCGGATTTACAAAGTTTTCTTTGCATTTTCGCCGTTTTTAGTCACAGTCTACACTAACATTTTTTTGTATTGGTTCACTTCTTCACTGATTTGATATCGGTACAAGGAATTGGCGTATCATATAAAATTTTCTGACACTATATTAGAATCAGAATTTTCTGCCGTGTAAATTTTATAGATAAATTAACATCTTGGTGGAAGGTTTCATTCTTTATTTTGCTATAATGGCAGCTCAAACCAATAGATTGAAACAAAATAGAGCACTCCGTCAAATTTGTTTCAATCAAAAATGTGTATGCGAGTATGAAAAATTTGGAAAAAGATAAATTCGGCAGTTGATAAACACTTACCAAATTTCCTCCAACCAGGCGTGTGTCGCTAAATGATACAGCCAACGTATTGGTTCCAGAAACAGGAAAATATCAGCTTCTGACAGGCGATCAAAACTTCATGAACTTTTTTTGACTTGTTATTATACCTATCAACTGTTTTTCGCGCATTGAAGTATATAAGTGTACAGAGTGATGCGCAAAGTTTTCACAACATGTGCTCATAATCATTCTCAGAATGTATTGAGGGTATTAATCGAATAAATAAATGGAATTGTAACATATCTATAATGTAAACAAATAAGTAAGAATAGAGGATCTTGAACATTTCTCCCCGCGTAAAGGTTATTTACAATTATTCACAACTTTACTCTGCAAATTCTATTGGCAAGGGGCAACTTTACCAATTGCCTTCTGAAACGAGTGGTGTGAACGATTGCAACACGATATATTCCATCCGAACCGAAATCGATTTTGTTTCAATCTATTGGTTTGAGCTGCCATTATAGCGGAATGAAGAATGAAACCTTCCACCAAGATGTTAATTTATCTATAAAATTTACACGGCAGAAAATTCTAATTCTGATATAGTGTCAGAAAATTTCATATGATACGCCAATGCCTTGTACCGAAATCAAATCAGTGAAGAAGTGAACCAATACAAAAAAATGTTAGTGTAGACTGTGACTAAAAACGGCGAAAATGCAAAGAAAACTTTGTAAATCCGGACCAAAAATGTCTATGCGGGAATGAAAAAATTTAGAAAAAGATAAATTTGGCAGTTGATGAACCCTTACCAAATTTCCTCCAACCAGGCGGGTGTCTCTAAATGATACAGGTAATGTGTTGGTTCCAGAAACAGGAAAATATCAGCTTCTGACAGGCGATCAAAACTTCATGCACTTATTACAGTTATTTACAACTCTACTCTGCAAATTACATTGGAAATGAGCAAAGTTTTACTAATGGCCTTCTGAAACTGCCACAAGTAGTGTGAACGGTTGCAACATGATATATTCCATCCGAACCTGGGTGAAGCTCGGATACTCTACACCATTTAGAAGGTGGTACGGTTTCAGTCTTCATAAGAACCATTGTGCTGCTCGGTTTAACAGGAAGAGAATGGGGTTGAAGCCAATTTCCACGGTGTATTCAAATTCTACCTTGACCAAAAATTATGATGTATTCTCTGGAGCAATTGGAATCTTGATAAATGGTTCAATTTTAAATGCGATAAATCGGGATTGGGCAAAACTGAAAGTGGTTCCAACGTTAGTAAATGACCCGGTGTTAAAGCAATCAGATTATTTGAATTGTTACTCATGGGGCTTATCGCTCTGGATTTTAATGAGGATACTATTTGTACAAGGACGGTGTGAAACTTCTTAAAGGTCAGGACTTGTTCTCCTATGACACTCCGTGAATGAGTCTCAACCGATTTCAAAACCTGCCTCAGCCAAACCAGGAAAATGTGGGGCAGACGGGGGTTGGAACTTCCATTGATTTTTTTCTGACCCAGCAGCGTTTCGTGATAGACCTACGTACTGTTTCTGTACGCCAACGAAATTGGTGCCACAATCGGAAAACATGTATGAACATCGTCGCCGTCTCGCGATGAAACGACGAAAGGCGCAAAGAAAAGTTTCAGAAGATAAGTCGGATGCTAGTTCAAGATGAAGTGCTTCAGACGCAAAACATAGGAAGAGGCAAACATATGATTCGGGAGCGTGTATACCACGGCGTTTGATTGGCGTAGTTGAAAAAGAACCAGCGTAGTCTACTCCGACACATGATAATATCCAGTAGTTTTGCATCAATGAAAAAGTTGAAGTCTGTGCATCTGGATGAAAGTATGTGTGGTGATAATATCCAATAATCAGAGAAGTCAGTCGATGCCTCCTTGGTAGTAAAATTGTATACTTTTTATCATAAGGCAGGTCGGATTCATTCAATCTACCACCAACCCTCAATAAACCACGTTTATCAAGAAAAACATTCAATTTACGAAATGGTTTTGGAGTTAAACTATTTCTTTTGAGCGCCGTTATTTCCTCTGGAAAACTTACAGCTTGGACATGTTTCATCATCAGGAATAAAGCATCATTCAAATAGATATTTGATGGAAAACCTGATCTGATAGCGGAATTTTTCATATGTGTTATGAAGCATAGTATTCTTTGAATCTTGGAAAGAGATGAATATTTATTCAATAGATAATCGAAACAATGTTTTTCCACGAAGTGCTAATGAGATTCGTCTCTCCTCAGAAAGAGCAGAAAGAGCCTTGGAAGAATCTTTGGTAATAGAAATAGAAATGCGATATTCTGCAGGCCATAATGTATCTGGTTGAGAGATAAACGATGGCTCTTTCCACCAGAAGTAATGGCTCAGAAGTTCTGAGGGGTGCAGTCCACGTGAAGCACAATCAGCGGGGTTATCATTGTGAGTGGGTATCCTGAGTGAAAGACGACATCGTAGCAAGCTGGCAAATCAAAACACACAAGTGGTATCTTAAACTGAATATTAAATCGTGGAAAGTCGCTGGATGAGAAATCAAAACACAAAAATGCACAACACCATATAATTACTCAAAATTACTGATTTATCTCTCATGAAATAGGAAAACAAGTGAATTAACCCATTGAATATATTGGTAAAAAAAACACCCTGACAGCATTCAAAAAACGATACACACAGTCGATGAAGATAGATAGAGGTGAAGGTGATCGCACACGCTGAGTTCTGATGAAATGAATAACGATGAAATAGAAGTAACCACCAAACAGATTCATGAAGAGAAACAGGAATGAATTGAAAAACTCCACTTGTCAGTTATATGTATTGGAGGAACATCATCCCAATAAATTCCGATTGTCCATAAAACTTGCATAAGAACCTTACAAAAAAGTGTTGATGGAGACATCCATCCTATGGGATCAAAACATCTCGCGATATCCGATAATATTCTGCGCTTAGTACACGGACCTTCGGTTGGAGAGGTACGATAAATGGAGGAATCATGCGAAGCATCCCACTGTAGACCCGATATTTTATGTGAGTTGTTCACCACGTATTATTCGTGCTTCAGATGAATATTCACAACTGACTACTGTGTCATCGACATAAAGTTGAGTTATCAAGATTTTCGATGCTGGAGAATATTCTGTTTTCTCATCCGATACCAATTTGGCAATTACTCTATTTTCCAAATAAGAAGAACATGAAATTCCAAAAGTTACTCTTTTCAATCTGAAATCTATCGAGTCATCGTTAGGGGTAAAAATCCCTTTGATGATTGGCAACTAAAATTTGTGTGAACATACTCTCAATATCACAAGTAAACACAATTGAAAATAATGTAAAATTCAAAAGTATGTAGAAAATATCCTTTTGAAAATCAGGTCCTATCAATGAACTGTCATTCAAGGAACACCCTCTATCAGGATTCGCAGACGCGTCATAAACAATGCGAATTTTATGTAAAAACAATTGATAATAATCATTTCACTTGTAGGAACCAATTCTAAATAATCATTGTCTAAATATTCCTGTACAGTGTCAGAATATTTTTTATGAAGTTGAGAATTTCCAATCGTCTAAGTGCAAGAGCGCGTGAATAATCTCTATCAAAACCTGAAAATGTATCATTGAAAGGCAAATGAATAATATAACGAACTGAGGAATCTCTAGAGTATGTCTTATCAAAAATTCTTTCACGAATCTCATCCCGTGGTGATGTATAAACCGCTTTGGGAACTTCCTCAATTTCCCAAAAGCGCTTTAGTGTTTTATCCAAATTTGAAATATTATTGGCGATTGAAGAAAAGAGCGAAATGCATTGATGATTATTCGTAAGTTCAGAATGTGAATTCCCCATTATGACATAGGCAAAAATTGCATTTATTGCTGAAGGCATATTGTTATCACTTGAGATGCGACCATTTTGTAAAATATATGGGAATACTTCTGACCAATTATAAGATGAATCGGAGCAGGACGATTAAAGTAAGGATCTGCTGAATTAATATTTGTCAAATATGACCAATCTTTATTCGCATCAATTAGTGAACCAGGCATAAGATGCAACTTTTTGTATTTCCCCTAAACCCTGTATTGAGAGTGAAAAATTAAAGCGCTGCAAACCAAGTCTCTTCTACCAACTCAATGAAATATAACTAGTCTGTGATCCACAGTCAAGCAAAACTCGAATATTTTGAAAGAAACCTTGCGAATCTAAAATTCCTACAATAGCCGTGGACAATGAAACATTAGCGCTTGAAGAAACTAAACCAGAAAAACCACTGTCGACTATCGTCGAAGTAGAAGGTAATTTTTCCATTTGATTTGATACAATATTTCTCGATTCCCTGACTTGTGGAGGTTCGATATTTTCATGCGTTCCAGATGAAGCTCTGGAACCAGAGGCGTGCGTAATACCATTACTATTGGAAGCGAAATCAGAATTCTGTGAAATGTTGCAACCTAGATGGAGCATAAAGTGATGTTCCATACCACAAACGCGACAAAGAGTCTGAGAGTTGAATTTTTTGAAATGATGTCGATTACCCAAGCAGTTGGTACACCAATCATCAGCCTTAACAATATTCAAACGTTTTATCATGAAATTATGTGCAACGATAAATTTCGTGATCTGATTGGCAATAGTGACATTTATTTTTATTTGAGTTACTGAAAAATGCATAGGTTTTTCTGTGTAATAAAGGCGTTTGAGAAATATATTCAGCTCGATTTTTGTGTAAAACATTATGCATTTTTTTATTCGATGAAAATTCAATTGTTTCGAAAGCATTGTCCTGTTTGAAAATAAATTCAAGTGAAAGTAGGAATGGTATTATTACTAGGTGATTCTTCAAGTTCAAAGCGGATTATCGTTTCTTGATCTGAATGTTTGGAAAACATATAAAATAACAAGAAGTCGCACCCCATTTTGTCAAAACCTGAATTTTCCAGAAATACGAGGTTTTCTGTGAAAGTATCAACAAGAGATCTTGATGTTTTTGCATCCTTGTTGGGGAAAAAAGGTGCATTATCAATGATTTGTAAGTGAGTGAAAGCAATGAGGCGTTTATTATCATATAATAATATCGTTTATTATGCATGAAAGTACATTTTATACATAAAAGGAAAACGGTTAGCCAAAGGCTATCTTCCACCCCTCCCTAAAATTATATAGTATGTGTAAGAACATAATGATAAAATAAAAAAGGAAAATACTTATTTACTACCAAAACAATGTTGAAGAAAAGGAGAAGGAAATCAATAATGAAGAGAGAAAAAAAAACAAAGAAAAATGTATACAATCATAAAGGTGCTAATGGCTATTAATATTCTTGACATTCCATTGGTCAACTTAACGAATACAATACAATATTATACATTGAATCTTATATTAGCACTGAGCAGTTAGCAGCTGTGATTTTATTACTTTCTTGAATTGATGAATATTTTGAGGTTAAATGGGTGAAATTCCATTCAGATAACTAGGGGCAATATTTGAAAAACATCCTTCATATTTGAGAGTACGGTGCCTAGGTATGTTGAATGAGTTAATTCTCAAATTGACCAAATGTATGTCAGAATGCCTGCTTGATATACTATATACATAACTAGGAGTTTTTGTTTGGAGCAACTTAAACAGAAAAATTGTAATCAAATATTGGTCTCTTTACCTCACATTCAACTCCTTCGTTTTTAACAAAAATTGCGTGACATGTTCACCATATGGAATGCAGTATATGAATCGCATGCAAGCATTTTGTATGCGTTGTAACTTCAATTTGTTATATTGCGGCAAAAAATTGTAATACACCGAACAACAATACTCGATATGGGGGTAAATAAGAGTTTTAACTAGCCTGAGTTTCATTTCTTCAGATAACTGACACTTGAATTTATATGGCGATTTGAATTTGAAGAATGATACTTTGAAAATGTTTTTCTCATGTTCATCGAAAGACAAAGAGCTATCTATGATTACGCCAAGATTTTCAGCACTATCTACCCAGTCAATGTCCGCGTTATCGAGAGTGAGCCTCAAGTTCCTTTGGGTTTCAACTTTTTGTCCCTGAGATCCTATGCATAGAGCCAAGGTTTTATTCAGATTAATTTTCAGTCCATGATGCTCCGAGTAAAGGAATGTTTTATGCAAATCTGAGTTTGAATTGGCTACTCAACTTTCTGTATCAGTGTTATGGGAAGACAAATATAACTGTATATCATCTGGGTATAGATGTACATGACGATGTGATAGGGGAAGTGGGATTATCAAAAATAAACATTGATAACATCAAGGTCCCCAAAATGCTTCCCTGTGGTACACCTGAGGAGATTTTTTTAAGGTTGATTATGAATAATCATCCAGTTTGACCCTCTGTGATCGGCCTGCGAGAAAGCTGGTCATCCATTGAAAAGAAATGTCGTCGAATCCTATGAACTTGAGTTTGCCAATGAGCAAATCGAAATTAACTAAATCGAAAGCTTTGCTTCGATCGAGCAGTGCTAAAATGGTGACTTCTGACTCATCTCTGGCTTTCGCAAGATTGTTTATCACTTTCAAGAGGGCAGTCTGTATTCCGTGTTTTTTGCGGAACCCAGACTGCTCGTTCGGAAGTATTCGATTTCCTCCCAGAAAAGCTCTCACTTGACGGGAGACATTTTTCTCGAATATTTAAGAGAATGAGGGCAGAATACTTATAGGGCGCAGGAAGAGGTAGGTGCCTTCTTTCTCGGAATTGGAATTATATTAGCAACCTTCCAGACATCCGGAAAAATACCCTGTCTGAAGGACTCGTTGAAAATATGTTCAACTTCATCAATACAGTCTGGTATCACTGGGGAAATCATCTTGATATTTGTATTGTCAATTCCTAAAGCATTGGATTTTATTTCTTTGATGGCAGTCAAAATATCAGCATTACATATATCGGCAAAGAAAAAGTTCAGAGGAGCATTCAATTTAATACTATTATAGAATGAAAGAGTGTCATTATTAACTATTGAATGCCCAGCCACATTTAAAAAATAGTCATTGATTTCTTCAGGTCTACGTAGTTCAATTGGCAGGCTATTAATTTGTGAGGATGATTTTGTAGTAACACCCTCATCTGCAAGATTTCTCCATGTCATTTTTGAGTTGTTTTTATTTTTGTTCAGAAAAAAATCTATGTATGGTGTTTTTTCACGTTTTACTGCATTACTGACGTAGTTGCGTGAAGTTACATAGTACTGTCTAGTTGCTGCTGTTTTTTCTGTAAGATATTTGGCATGAGCTCTAGCACGGGTTTTCATCATCAGTTTGATATTATAAGATCAAGGCATTGAAGGCATTCTCGTTATTGTCGGCAGTCATAGGAGTGCATTCCACAAACGATAGAGGTGGACCTTGTAGAAAAGAAATAGGATAATTGAATTTTTCCATCTTTGGAAGCGATGTATTTTCATGTACAAGAGAGGTGAACATATGAAAAGATTCGAACGTTTTCAAATCACCGGAAAATTTTGGAATTTCCACTTTTGAGAGTCCAACATTGGATTAGAGAGTCAATGTGGAAACGTGCGATGTCTGCGCAACTGAGGGCATATTATCAAATATAGAGAAATGAACTGCGTATACATACGCCCGATTATATTCAAATTCTTTTCGAATTGCCTCTTTCTCTTCCAATGTGTGTTCTTCCATAATGGAAAGTTATAGCACCTTGATGATTCCTTCTGAATTCCGAAATGATTTCATCGATTTCTGAATGAATAATTTTGAATTGAGTTGATTTCTGATCGGACCCAGCTTTATCCGAAAAATCTCTCAATTCTTTCATTTGATTGAAACAAATTCGACAAAGTGCTCTGTATTGTTTCAATTCATTGGTTTGAGCTGCCATTATAGCGAAATGGAGAATGAAACCTTCCACCAAGATGTTACTTCATCTATACAATTCACACGACGGAAATTCATGATTCTAGTACGGAATCGTAAATTTCATATGATACGCCAATGCCCTGTACCGAAATCAAATCAGTGAAGGAGTGAACCAATACAAACAGAAGTGTTGGTGTGGATATGATACGCGACTTGAAAAGTCGACAATCATTTTATCATCATGAAAATAATGATAATTGCGCAGAGAAACAAAATCAACAAACCGATATGAAAAGGAATCGAATGTTCCTCAATTCTGATCAGTTAGAGGAACTGGAGGAGCTATTTTCCAAAAATCATTTTCCATCCAGACACCTCAGTATGAATTCGGCATTTCCTCTCAATATTACTGAAAACCAAGTCAGTTCGTGGGTCAGGAGATCAAAACGCAGTACATCCTTATCAGACAATGCTACAGAAACCCATAAATGATGCATTCTCAAACTTTGGAAAACTACAGGGGCATCAGGCACTTCCATCTTGCTCGTTTTCGGATCCTAGTGATTCATTATATAATCCAAATAGATATATGAATATATCCGGAGTTTCTAAACAAAAACTGCCCTGCCAATATACACAGCAAGTTCCTGTTTTGTTCTGGAGGAATACAACCTTCCTCAACTGGTATTCCAATCTCTCCTTGTGACAGGAAATATCGTCAAAAATCACGTGACACTTTCACTCCAGAACAGATCATGGAATTGAAATAAAAAATCTCCAAAGGGCCATACACGACCAGACTCCCCAGAATAAAACTAGCTGCCAACCTGAATTGAACCGGAAAACACATTTTGATTTGGTTCCAGAATAGAAGAGCAAAAGCTAGAAAATCTTTCACCTCTTCTATCCGCTCCAGTACATCAGGAATATCAACCATTGGATGAACCTGCATTTCCCCAAAAAATCTAACCGTATTCTTGCCCTACTTTCCACATAGTACGAATAATTGCGAGAATAGATCGAACCGTGCCGCAATAATATTTCTCACAGCTCCCCAATTGACACGAAAATATTCAAGAGCAAAGAGAATCTCAAATACATATGGTATAACATCAATAAAATCTGGCAAACCTTCTCCCGACGTTTGGATATCCGAGGAGTTTTTTCCATCCTACTACAAAGGCGAGAATAATTTTATCAGCATGAAAATGATGATAATTGCACAGAGAAACAAAATCAACAAATCGATATGGAAAAAAAACGATTTTTCCTCAATTCTGATCAGTTAGAGAAACTGGAGGAGCTGTTTTACCGGAAATCATTTTCGATCAAGACACCTCAATATGAATTTGGCATTTCCTCTTAATAATACTGAAGAACAAGTAAATCCATAGGTCAGGGGATCAAAACTCAGAAAAATTCAAAGAACTCCTGTACATTCTTATCAGACGATGCTACAGAAACCTATAAATAAAACATTCTCAAACTTTGGAGAATAACAGGGGCATCAGGCACTACCATCTTGCTCGTTTTCGGATTCTAGTGATTTATTATATAATCCAAATGGATATATGAATATATCCGAAGTTTCCAAATAAAAGCTGCCCTACAAATGTACACAGCAAGTTCCTGTTTTTTCTGGAGGAACACAAGCCTTCTCAACTGGTATTCCTTACCCTTCTTGTGACGAAAAATATCGTCAAAAATTACGTCACACTTTCACTGCAGAACAGATCATGGAATTGGAAAAAGAATTCTCCAAAGGGCCATATACGACCAGACTCTCCAGAATAAAACAAGCTGTCAAACTGAATTTAACGGAAAATGCCTGGTTCGAAAACAGGAGAGCAAAAGGGCAGAAAGCAAGTAGGCCAAGAAGCTTCTGCAGAAAAGGGAGAACTTGTGACTTTCTTAGGCATTATAAATGCTTTGGGAAATTAGGTACCACCTGTATATATAGTTCCGAAATGGAGACTATATACAAGGTGCACCTGCATCGTCTCTTGTGTTGGGTAACAAAACAGGTTGGATGACTAAGGAACTGTTTCTGGAAGTTCTAAAACATATAATAAAACATACACGTTGCAAAAAAAAATCTGATGTTGATTATGATGGATAATAATTTTTCCCACACATCATACGAAGCAATCAAAGAGTCAGGAATATCTCTTATTTCGTTTCCACCATTTGGAACTGCCATTTCTGTTGCTTTCAATCATTGGTCGATAACACATCCTGAAGAAGTTACAATAATAAGACGCATTGGTGAGTTAACCAATAAGGTATATATATATATGATCATTTACTATGTCGAACATAATTACCTCATTCAAAAAACAACAACAATTTGGCCTGTAGATCGTTTGGCATTTACTGCAGGAGACTTTGCCCCTAGTTCCATTTTTAATGCTTCAAAAGGTGTGATGAATAGCTCAGAAGAAAACACAATTCAGGTTGTCCCTAAGGAATGTTTGACTACAAAGACAGATAATAATGCGTCAAATGATATTTCTAAAGAAAAAAAGGATGATTCCCGTATTATTATTAATATTCATACCCTTCTGAATCAAGATCTACTTCCCATCAAGAAGACGAGCAAATATTAAGGAAAGAATACAAGTCTTCTGAAGAAATTCGGCCTTCCCCGAAGGCCGAACCAAAGGTGGAAAAAAGGACCAATAAAACTTTCGAATCGAAAATTTACACCTATATGGAAGAGTTGAAACGGGCGCTTACAGAAAGCGATAGAAAAGCTCCTTCAAAGTTATCAGCTAAGAAAAAAAGTAATGAGAAGCGTCTTGTGAAAAAATCGATTATTGAGAAGATACATCAGAGAGCGATGCAGGAAGTTCACTTGAACTAGTGGATACAGACGATGACGCCTGCTGTGAAAAATTTCCTCTATTAGAAAGTGGATGCCTGGTTAGGCAAGGAGATTTCATCATCGTGAAATTTGCAACAAAGTCTACTGTTGTTCACTACGTTGGCCAAATTCAGTCAGTTGCTAGAATTCGTTATGAAGTTGAATTTCTTTGAAGAAAAAATTATTCAAATACTTTTCCACATACTGACGATATTCGTGCGGTTGAAAAAGATGATATTTCAGGTATTTTGCCAATATTCCTTCAATATTAACTTGCAAGGCTGGAATATACGCTGATTTCAACTTTTTAAATTATCAAGGACTGTTTAGAAAATATATTATGTTCCTGTTGAGTCATCAGTTCCTTCAGTTTTGTATTCGAAGTTCAAAATTTACTTCAATTTATTCATTTATTAAAAAAATTATAGATTGTATTAGTGCTGCTTTGGAACCGAATTCATCCCACTCAAGGGGAGGATTCAGCCGGAAGCTTCCTCATTAGAATACTTGGAATTTAGAAAATAGCAAGTAACTTTATCAATAATTTATAGCCTACAGATATACAAAAAAATGCACCCATTGGCCCTGGGCATGAAATTTTACGAGGTATCAACATCACCTTCTGATATGTGTCGGTTTATTAAAAAATATAAGTTTCATTTGAAAGCTCGCAGAAGAAGTTACTGCTCATATGATATTATACATCATCTTGTTAGGAGAGTTTGGTTAGGTCAGGTTGAAACAACCATCAACCATCAACCTTCATCTGCATTTACTCCATACACTGAAATTCATCAGGTTGACACCTAGAATTCATTCGATCTAGGGAACAATCTGAAGATATTTTGACTCCAAGAACAAGAATTGGGCAATAACATATTCATTTGACAACTAAACATATATGAAAAAATCCCTGAATCGAGAGAAGAATCCTGTCTTGCTACAGAAATCCATGAGGTTGACCCTAAAGTTCAGTGGACCTAGGAAGAAATTCAATCATCGAATGAAATATCCATTTATGAAAGTTCCATAGACCTAGATGAAAATCCATGTGATATATTGCATAAGAGCACCTAAAACAATTATTCTTATATACAAACAACAACAACCCATGTGAAAAATCCCCCAATCCATGAAAAAATCCAATCTTCCAATCCTTCAATGATGAATAATGTCAAACACGATATGAAAATTCAGAAATCTATCTGGTTGACCCCAAAAATTGAGTGAATCTAGGCT
Organism: Gonioctena quinquepunctata; assembly: GCA_018342105.1. Lineage (NCBI taxonomy): Eukaryota > Metazoa > Arthropoda > Insecta > Coleoptera > Chrysomelidae > Gonioctena > Gonioctena quinquepunctata. Next base: position 62,853 of record JAFIRS010002897.1, on the reverse strand, counting down.
GAATCCCTGGTAGTATAGACCTAGATCACGTGAAAATGGGTATTCCACAAGGATTTGATTTGAGGTCGCAGAATAACCACGTTGAATTTTGGCACTTTTGAAGAATTTTGAGATATAAAAGATATTTTGAAAAAGGGGTATGGAAGAATTTTAGGTCAATAAACAAGAAAATCTCGATAAAACTGGTAAATTTCCAAGTTACTAACCCAAAAATTATCAGTCTACTAGTCAAGCAAATTCAGTTGTGAACACAACACAATATGGCTGTTATTTTCGCAAGAAGACTTATACTTTCCGGTCTCCCTCTTTCCTTTTCCCCAATTCCTCCTTTATTTTCGGGTGCATCCTAATAGTAATAATGATGAAGTCTCCTAGAGTAAAATACTCCGGAAGTAAAATACCTCTCCATTCGGATTTCCAGGCGAGAGGTACTCGAGGGGACTCAACATTAAAAATTAATTTTTGCAACATCCGCGGACTCAACAAGAACATCAATGACGTCCACCATCACCTACAGACGGAAAAACCGGATATTCTGGCTCTAACAGAAACACAAGTGAACTCGTCCACCAACAAGGTCCATATGCTTTGTCCTGGTTACGAACTCCATTCTCGATTCAGGTTCAAAGGTGGAGTCTGCCTTCACGCCAAGGCTAACCTTTCATGCCAGCGTGAAGAGAGTTTGGAACCGAAAGACTTTGATGTGATGTGGTTCAAGCTATCTGATACCAAACTGACTAAGTTCCTCTGCTGCCTTTACCTATCACCTAATGAACCTTCATATAACGACCTCTTTGTGTTTTCATCACTCAAACTGGACTATATCCAGGAGAACCATCCAACAGCTGAAACCATAATCATGGGAGACTTTAATGTACATAACGCTGCCTGGCTCAAATTCTCTAACAGAACAGATGATGCAGGTCGTCAAGCCGAGGCCTTCGCCATCACTCATGGTCTAGAACAACTGGTCGAGCTATCAATCCGCATCCCTGATGTCAACAACCAGTCTGCCAATACACTAGATCTTTTCCTCACCACCAATCCTGACCCGTATAGAATAGAAGTTTGTGCCCCACTTGGAAACTCTGACCACACCCTCATCTCCACAACATGCTCTTTCCATTTTCCATCGAGCTGCACAATACCACCCCGTCTCATGTGGTATCACAATTCGGCCGACTGGGAAGGTCTTCGTATGTTTTTCTCAGCGTTTCCATGGAAGAGAATTCGTTTCTCTTCAGTAGATCCAACACGATGAGCTGAGACAATTTCTGAAATCATCATGTTGGGAATGCAAACTTACATACCGAATACCGAAAGAAGAACATCATACGATGAGACCTGGTTTAACTGAAACTGCTCTAGAGCTGTGGCTTCCAAACAGGCAGCATACCATCGATGGCTAAAAAATCCGGGCCCTGAGACCAGAGCAGAATATTTCGAGGCTAGAGGCATATGCAAAGAGACAATAGAATGCTCAAAAGATGCCCACAATGCCAAAATAAGATCAAAACTTGCTGAATGTCCTAACGGATCCCGTTCATTTTGGTCTTTCGCCAAAGCTGTGGAAAGAAACTTCACTTCCAGCTCATTTCCTCCTCTAACCAAAGAAGATGGAACACTAGCAACGACTGCCCAGGAAAAAGCCAATATCTTTGCGCACCTATTTGCTGGAAATTCCACTCTGGATTCATCGGGAAAACAACCCCCGAACATTACACCTATTGACAGTCACATGCCCGAGATCACCTTTCGCCAACGTACTATCAGAAAGATTTTGCTGGGTCTCAACACCAACAAAGCCTGTGGATCTGACGGAATCCCGCCGATTGTTCTCAAGAAATGTGCCCCCGAACTAACACCTGTTCTTTGCAAGTTGTTCAACCACTCTTACAATTTGGGGTATTTCCGTCCCATTGGAAAATTGCAAGAGTACAGCCAGTCCCTAAAAAAGGCAAAAAGGCCCTACCTAGCAACTACAGACCTATCGCACTGCTATCTATTATTTCAAAGGTCATGGAAAAAGCCATCAACATCGAGCTCATGAAATATCTGGAAGACTCAGGAATTGTCAACGATAGGCAATATGGCTTCCGCCATCAGAGATCAACTGGTGACCTGCTCGCTTACGTCTCACATATATGGCAGCTATCTATTGAAAAGTATGGAGAAACTTTAGCTGTGGCATTAGATATCTCCAAGGCGTTCGATCGAGTTTGGCACCAGGGACTCCTCGCCAAGCTTCCGTCTCATGACTTGCCCCCTCAGCTGTGTTCTCTGCTCGCTAGTTTTCTCTCAAACAGGTCTCTCCATGTAGTGGTCGATGGAGTTTCATCTGACACTCTACTCATAAATGCTGGTGTTCCGCAAGGATCCATTCTCGCATCAACACTATTTTTACTTCACATCAACGACCTGTTGAAAGCAACTTCATGTCCAGTACACAGCTTTGCCGATGATAGTACCCTCCATACCGCTTTCTCTTCCAGGGCCCCTATATCAGCCCGTGAAACCAGAAATGAACGAGGAAGAAATGTTAATAACATAAATATGGACTTAGCAACAATTTTCGAATGGGGATCTAATAACTTGGTAGAATTCAATGCAAACAAAACACAAGCATGTCTTTTCTCTAGAAAAGCCGATCTCACTGTGCCTAACATAACTTTGTCAGGAGTAACCATACCACTGAAGCCATCTATATCGATGCTTGGTATTACTATCAGCAATAACCTTTCCTGGGAAAATCACGTGAGGTCCATTGCCAAAAGTGCATCCCAAAAACTTGGTTTTCTATTTCGTGCCAAGAGCTATTTCACCCCCAGTCAGCTGCTTATGATCTATAAGGCACAGATCTGACCTGTCCTGGAATACTGTTCCCATATTTGGAGTGCGGCACCTAAACATATCCTGAGGCTATTGCATTCTGTCCAAAAAAGGGCAATTCGTCTCGTCGGTGATGCCTCGCTTACAAACTCGCTAACTTGTCTGGAACACCGTAGAAAAGTTGGCGATTTGTCTCTATTTTATAGATATTTTCATGGGCGATGCTCTTCTGAAATATCAACAATCGTTCCAGCCTTGGCAGTCTCTTCGAGATTAACCCGTCAAGTTCAGTCATCACACCCCTTCGTGGTCACTTTGGAGACCTGCAGAACATCACTTTCCAAAGACTCGTTCATCCAACGAACAGCGAGGCTTTGATTTGAAATTTGACCGCGGTCAAACAAAGGGGAAATTTACAAGGACAAAACACTATTTCGAGTGATTAGACCTATCCAAAATCGATAATACTATTTTCAATCAAGTGTACGCGTTCCCAAGCCGTGGCGAGAGGACGTGTTTTCGAGAGCTCTTTAAATCGATATACGTGTGAAACGAAAAATCTCATTTAAAGTGTTTCAAAAAGTACTAATCGGGTGTGAAAGCCTATGTGACATTATCAATAGTGAGTGGAAGTGAAAATTGGGGATTAATATCATCCCTAAGGATAAGGAACCGCCCGACAGGGGCCCACAACATCCAAATCTTGATACAGACACACCAAATCCCCCATCTCGGGGAAGAAGCCGAACGAGAAATGTATCCAAGGAACAATTCTTAAAAAGAAAACAGGACGATGCTTCCAGGTCACCTACGGTCACAGGAAGATCTGCATCTAGTAATATTCCTAGGAAAACTGAACCGAATAAAGGAAATACAAGAAATAAGTCAAATAGCAAGACAGCCCAAACGCCGGTGAGTAAAGCAAATGTTTGTGCAGCATCAAGTTCCAAAACATCAATAGAAACAATGTTTAAATCACAAAATAAGGAAATTAGGAAAATTGCCATTGAAACAGCGGCACCTGAAATCGCTAGTATAGATGAGGAAGCTGAAAAAGCGATACAAACACCTACCAGTTCGCCACCGGATAAAAAAGCCAAACACGAGGAAAAAGTGCTCGAAAAAGTAATGAAAGTAGATGAGCTGCTCACTGCGCATCCTCAAGAAAGTGTATTTGCAACAGATTCGGATGTGGCGCAGGTGTTGATGGATGGGATAGAAACACCAACCCCACCCCCACCAACAAGTGGAATAGACACTAACACAGCCACCCTTTCCCCATCCACTGAGATAGGAGGGGCCATATATGACAATATAGAACAAGAGGTACGTGAAACCAATGTACAGCGCACCGAAATGTCAAAGATAACCCCTCTACTGGATACCGAGAAACAGACAGCAACCCTACCCCCACCTGCTGTGGAGATTGATAGTAAAGACTCATCCACCCCTCCCCCACCTGAAGACATACAGGGTGACACGCAGGAGACTGAAACAGTGATCACGTCTATCCATGATACTACAGTGGGGTCAGAACAGTCAGACGAACACAATAAAGAGATCATGGACGAGGAAAATGATATAGAGAAACATCTAGATGGCGCTTTAAACACAGAAGTACTAGTAAGTAAAATTTTGGATGGGTATGAATATTCAAGTTCAGATACGTCAGATACAAATATAAAACTCCATGGAACTGACAAAACGTCAGAAATACCGAAGAGTCAAAGTATGGCCTTGGACGATGGGAGGCCGCCAGCCTCCAAGGACATACAGCACTCAGGTATTTACTCGTACCAACATTGTAGCTTTGACCAAACACATAGTGTCATGGTGATAACTGAAATTACTAGAGACGAAGAGATTCGGAGGCCGCGAGATCTCTTTGTCACACAAGACTCCCCATGGAAATGTCGCTCATGTGAAGGCGAAAACACCGAGGAAATCAGAGTAGCAGTGTTCTCAGACGAAGAGAGCAATGAAGAGGAGGATGACGAGGGTCGGAGGCTTTGAGCCCAACTCATCCACACCGAAGCTGACAACCAGGACAAGGCATGGAGAAGTTTTGATGAGGACAAGTTACCTTCCTACATCCAAGGCGCCCAGTCTGTAATAAGCACAGGTTCGTCTCCAATCACAAAAGTCCAAGATCATGATCCGTTGTCGCCGGGAGCTGATAGTACAACTTTGGGCCAAGCAGTGAAATCAATACCTGGAGGAGCCTTGGATGCCTCTCAAGACACCAAACGTCCTCTGCCAGAAAAACTCCGAGTCGATGAAAATACCCAGGATCAAGTTCTCGACACCTTCCACCAGACCTTTCACTCACTTCCAGCTGACAAGGAGCCTAAGAACTATAAAGAGGAAGGGCATATTGAACCGCAACACACTCCTGGAGGAAATAGTAAGAAAACGCCACATAGCCAACTCTCTCCCACCTCATCCACTCGACAAGAGGGCAACAATGGTGAGAATGAACTTTCTAGTATCAACAAAGAACAATCTTCGAAGAAAACTCCAAGTCAGGAATCTTCGGAATTTCGCGACACTTTCCATGAGACTTCCGATCCCCCTAAAATCATCCCTAATCAGGAAATAGTCTTCTCATCAGATGTCGAGGAAAGTAACATTCAACACACTTCCAATTATACTTGTGCGAATCTGCCCCAAGATTCGCTGCCTTCCTCTCACAAAGGCGGGACTGTTTTAGACCCGCTTTCTAACGCATACTTCAGAGATTCAAGTGAAATCGAAAAGAATCGCTCTGACAGGCGAAATCGAAAAAACGGAGTTTCTCGAAAACAAAAATGAAGAATTTTCAAAAAAATTTATTGATACAATCTCGACCTCAGACGCAGAGATGGGATGAAAGTTTGGACCTATAGGAGATCAACGAAATCTAATTGGACGCAGAGAGCAAGTCCACGATCCTGCAAAACTAACAAAATTGTATGGAGAACAGACTTTCTCCTACATCGAACAAAATACTGTTGAGAAAAATAACCTATTTATAACTCCCAACATACACGTAGAATCTGAAGATGGAAAATATAATTTTAGCTTTCCGATTAAATCTGTTTATACGGTCCCTGAACCAGGGCCTGAGAAATGTCCAAACTATACTTCCGAAACTATCAAAGGAGTGGACAAACAAATAAATAAAGATAGGACAAATCCACAGAGAACCATGGATGTGGATCTAGAAAAAATAAAATATACCACTGTAATTGTTAAAAAAGCCGATGTACATCAACAGCAAAAAAATGACGATGAACTGCATGCACAACACATGGTTGAATTTAATTCAGAATATTCAAATCCAAATACTGACGGAAAGTTAGCTGAAAGTGAAAAAGAAACCGAAAGGGATTACTCATCAACATGTTCCAGTGAGGAGCAAATGGAAACAGATCAAATTATTGGGGATATTCCAATCCACACCGATAAGGACAACAAAGCGGAAGACATCAATGCAATAAAGGAATCGGGAGTCAAAACCGACACTGAAAAAATAGAGACATTTAAATTAGCAGAAATGCTAAAAAAGGATAGAGAGGACAATCTGGCAAAAGAAAAAGAACGCAAGGCAAAGAGAGAGGAAATCAAAAAACGGAGGAAAGCACAAAGGAAAAAAGATGAAGAGGCAAAAAACACAGAAAAGACTCAGGAGGCAAAAACAAGAAGGAAAGACAGTCTAGACAAAATCGAAGTCATACAAAGCGATAACAGAAATGGCACGACTACACTTTCCACTCCGAGTAAACCAAAACTAAATAAAGACATATCAGATGGTATAGAAATAACACCCAGTACCTCTTTTATACAGCATCCAACTCACAACCAAATGACTGACAGGCTTGATATTCTGTACAGACAAGTGGACGAAGAATCTGAAAAAATGACTGAGGATCTTCTCAATAATATGATCAACCACAATCCAAAGGTGGAAGGGTCAAAACTTATGTTGAGAGAACGACTAAAAGAAGCAGTATACAACACCAGCAGAGAGATATGCATAAAATCGAAAGAACAAGAAATACATAGACTTAACAGTATGCTTGGTTTCATTAAGTCTCCTGGAGTAAAAGAAGGGAAAACACAAAAATTCTCTCAAGAATCTGAAGAAGAAGGAAACCAGTTAACTGTTCCACGCAAGACAACAAAAATCCCAACACCGGTCAAAAATCCAGTTCTGGTAATAAAAAACAACTATCAACAACTGGAAATGAAAGACAAAGAAACAGACACGGGAGTATCAGAAGAGCATACTAAAGAGATTCTAGACAGCATTGCCACGGAAAACAAAACAAAGGCACAACAGGAGCCCGTACAGAGAGTTAGAGACAGGAAGATTCCCCCGATAGTAGTGGCGGGGAAAATGATTATGACACAAGTAACAATGAAAAAGATGAAAGAAATTACAAAGGAGAAATTTGTATTAGAACACAAACCCAACTCTACCATTGTCCTTACCCAAACAATGGAAGACCACGGAGCAGTTAAAGAATTCCTTGAGAAAGCTGAATTCCAATACCATACATACACACACAGCGATGAAAAAACGCACGCATTTATCCTGAAAGGCCTGGACTCACAACCTGAGCCGGAAGAAGTTAGACAGGCCCTAATGGATGAATATAAACTGGAAATCAAAGCAGTACATAGATATAGTACCTATAAAACATTGTATTTGGTGATAACCCCCAAAAACTATGTACTAGGTTGGCTCTCCAAAAATGTCAAAACGCTCCTGTATACTGTTGTCAAATGGGAAAACAGGAGAAATGACAGATTAATTGTACAATGTCATAAATGCCAAGAATGGGGGCACGCGACGTCAAACTGCCACAAGTCCCCCAGATGTCTGAAATGTGCAGGGCTACATTTAACAAAAATATGCACAAAGTCACCCGATACTCCTGCAAAGTGTGCAAACTGTACGGGGGCACATTCTGCTAGCTATAGACAATGCCCAGTATATCTGAACAGACTAGATGTCATTGAGAAACGAAAATTCGTAGCTGCGAAAGGGAAGAAGAAATATGTCAATGCACCTGATCCTAAAGAAAATGCATGGACCAAGAAGGCGCAGGAAAGAGAAAATCAAAACAGCGCCAGGGAGGCCAGGCAGCTTGGAAGTGGAGCGCAGGAGACCCAACCTACTCATTATCCCCCTCCTAGCAATAATACACAGGTAGGCACTGTCGTATCGGGCGGGTTTGCGAATGAAAACAGTGGGCAAGGTATAAAAGCACTAAGTGATAAATTCAAAATTTTAGGGAATCTTATTGATATACCCAATATGCTTGATGATATTCATAACTCAATTCAGGAGGTCCAAAGAACCACTGATAAACATCGCCATAGGCAACTAATCGCGACCTTCTTCTTAGGAGATTATTTTGCCTACTAATGCCAATAAAGATATGTTTGCCTAATATTGACGGAGTCAGCAATAAGTATTCACTTCTTGTTGACTTCATTGATACGCATAACGTCGATATAATGCTTCTGTCCGAAACTAAACTCCGGCAGGGGCTTGACCTTAGGCTGAGGGGTTTTTCAATAATCAGGGCTGACAGACCTGGTGCGCATAGGGGAGGGGGCGTTGCAATTATGATTAGGAACGGAATCCCATATACTGAAATAACAAGTAGGCATAGCTCTATCGAACATGTTGGTATTACATTGCAAGATGGTACCAACATTTTCTCAGTCTATAACCAACCTCGTAATAATTTCAACGCTTTAGATCTTGATAACCTACTTAATGTTGGGAATAAGGTACTACTGGCGGGAGACTTTAATGCAAGACGTCCTGAGTGGAATTGCACCACTCAAATCAATTAAATGGGACAACATTGTGGGACTATTCAGTCAACAACAATATTGTGATACAGCACCCTGATAGTCCAACACACTTTCCCAATAATGGGTCGACGCCTACCACGATCGATCTGGTTGTTAATAAAAATGTTCAAAATATAGGAGAACTTGTTACAATTAATGCTCTCACTTCAGATCACAATCCGGTGGTGTTTCGGTTTGAGAATTGTGGTAACCCCAGAGTTACCAAAAAACTTTTTGATTACAGAAGCACCAACTGGATTGAATACAGAAAACAGCTCAATCTCAACATTGTGATAAATTCTTCTATAAACGAAAGTCAGATCAATAGTGAGATGAATAAATTCATAGAAAATATCCAGTCAGCAAGGGACAGGACAACCAAAACGATCGTGGTACAGGCTGAGAAGGATCCTCTGCCAATGCACATTAGGAATTTCATTGATCTCAAGAAGACTGAAAGAAGGAAGTGGCAACAGATAGGTAACCCTGTCTTTAGAGATAATTTCAGAACAATAGCTGCAGTCATCAGAAATGAGATTAAGAGATTTAACGATGATACTTGGAAGAGGAAACTGGAACAGCTTGATGTACGGGACAACTCGATATGGAGGATGGCGAAAATAATTAAGAGAAAATTCGAGCCAATGCCTACCATAGAGAGCGGCCCCGTACGGGCGGTGACCGATTATGAGAAGGCGGAGTTGTTCGCTGAACAGTTCCACAATGTTCATAATCCTACCCCAGATAATACCGAACAACAAAAACGCGATACTATAACAACAAAAGTAGAAAGGGAACTTAAACCCATTGAAATAAATCCAAGAACCCTCAGTAAATTGATTACAAACTATGAAGAGGTTAAAGAGATTATAAGCACATTATCTACGAATAAAGCGCCAGGGTTGGACCGAGTGGATGCAATTCTACTCAGGAATCTCCCTAAGAAAGCAGTAGTACAGCTTATTCATTTAATTAATGCCATAATTAAATACCAGCACTACCCTAAAATTCTTAAAACAGCCGAAATTATTCCAATCATTAAGCAAGGAAAAAACAAAAGCCTTGTAGACAGCTATATACCAATATCGCTGCTCAGTAATGTAGCTAAGGTTATTGACAAGATTCTCCTCAGACGTTTTGTTCGCCTCGAGGGAAAGATGGAGATCATACCGGAGGAGCAGTTTGGATTCCGCAAAGGTAGATCTACATCCTCACAGGTAATCCGAATTGTCCACGGTGTGAAGGAGTCTTTTCATCGGGGGCAAAATACGGTCATGGTCCTGCTGGACATGCAAAAAGCCTTCGATACTGTTTGGACCGAAGGGTTTATCGCGAAGATGTTGAAGGCAAACATGCCTTTATACATGGTGAAAATATTAGATTCGTATCTCTATCAACGGGGTTTTAGGGTACGAGTTGAAAAAGAGAAATCTAGAGTGTATCCGGTAGGAGCAGGTGTCCCACAAGGCTCCTGCTTATCACCTCACTTGTACTCTCTATTTACGCACGATTTTCCTATGTTTGCCCAGACGAATGTAGCTATATACGCAGATGATACTGCTGTATATGCGCATTCGTTTGCGAGCGAGGTGGCTGCGAGACAAGTAGAGGTCTACCTCAATAGGAAGATTGTTCCGTACTTAGAGAGGAACAAGACAAAATTAAATCCGGAAAAAACGGAGGTAATTAATTTCACAAAAAAGTTCACTCACAACAGAATCTTTAAGAAACTTAAAGTTAAAGACACAAAGGTTGATAAGTCGGTGAGATACCTGGGGGTACAACTGGACAGGCGACTAAACTTCCACAAACACATCAATTTAGCAATTCAGAGGGCATCGGCGGCGATCATGAGGATGTACCCTATGATTGCAAGAAACTCTAGTCTTTCGATTGAGAACAAAATACTTATTCATAAGCAGATTATAAGACCGGTCATGCTTTACGCCTGTCCAGTGTTCTGTAGCCTGCCATCGACAACCATTATGAAGTTGGACAGGATGCAGAACAAGGTACTTCGTATCGTTACTAACAGTAACAGATACATCCGGCTGGATACACTTCGCGAAATCACAAACATCCCAAGTATATATGAATATATTAAACAAATTTCATACAAATGTTACAAGTATTTCCTACCCAAAAGTCCGTTGACAAGAGATGTCACCCGCATTAGAGCACATCATTATCTCCCTAGAAAGCATGGAGGACCTATCTATAAGGCGCTAGACATTTTTCATGAAAGGCTGTTGGACCCTCCTGAATTAGCGTAATTAAATCACATTATGCAGTACGCTAATACTGTGTTCAATTCTTTTTGAATCAGTTTTTTGATTACTTTTTCTGATAAAATAATACACAACGTAATAACCCCTGAAAACTTTTGAGTTTCTCAATTATCTGATTACCTATAATCAAAAAACCTAACTCACGCGTAGGTGCGAACAGGAAGCGTGATAATCCATTCAATTTTTAGCGGTGACAGCAGAACAATACGGGTAACCCGTCGACACCAGCGGGGGTGCCTCCCACTGTTTTCATTCTTGAATCCGTGCGGGGCGTCAGGGCCTGGGAACACATCATCATGCTATTTAAATATAGTAGGATTGATGTATATACAATCCCCCTCTTCCCATCACCCCACACGATCCTTAAATATCCCTCTTTGTGTCTCCTGCACGGAGAGCATCGAAATATCTATTGTATTGTGTATAGATATTGAACTACTGAACTAAGAGGAAATAAAACCATTTTGATTTTGATTTCGATTTCGATTTCGATCTCGATCTCGATCTCGATCTCGATCTCGATCTCGATGTTGATCTCGATGTTGATCTCGATGTTGATCTTGATCTTGATGTTGATGTTGATGTTGATGTTGATTCGGATTCGGATTCGGATTCGGATTCGGATTCGGATTCGGATTCGGATTACGATTTCGATTTCGATCTCGATCTCGATGTCGATTACGATTTCGATTTCGATTTCGATTTCGATTTTTGATTTTGATCTTTATTTTGATTTTGATTTTGATTTTCAATCAAGTGAGTTTGCGATTACAAAGGTAAGAACCCATTTTTGATGAGTTTTCGGACATTCGAACGAAAATAAAACGTTTAGAAGGAAAACATTCTCAATTAGATATTGATAAAAAGATTTTTCTGTTAATTGAAAAATCCACGATAAAAATGAAGTTATTTTTTGTGAATGTACAACAGAAAACAACTACTTTCCCGGCTAAAGCCACTCTGGACATTGAACTACGTCTGATAGATATTCTGAAAAGACCCTAACTCAAAAGAAGAAATCTGAAATTGAAAATTTGCATTTTCATTCAGATATTCATTTGATTTTCTATTCCAATCTCAATTAAGAACTCATGAAGATGAATGAGGCAAAGAAGAATATCTATCAGATGTAGTTCGATGTCCAGCGTGGCTTGAGCCGGGGAAGTAGTTGTTTTCTGTTAGACATTTACAAAAAATAACTTCATTTTTATCGTGGATTTTTCAATTAACAAAAAAATATTTTTATCAATATCCAATTGAGAATGTTTCCCTTTTCAACATGAATACCCCACAAGAGATATCTTGACGATGGAAGAAAGTGACTAAAGTTTATCTTTCAGTCGCAGATGATTTCACATCTGATTTTATGAACATTCTGTTCATATTTTCAATCAATCAGAACGTTTAGATTTGGAAAATATCGGGCAAGAGTCGAAAAATCGTGAGGAATTCGGAAATTCTTATTACCAACTAGTCGCACAAATAACCGATGCAATCAATGTTTCTGCCAATAAGTCAACTCCTGTCGATACTTCTGCCTACTTTGAAGTTTCCCACATTCCGCGGTCACTATACGCAGTGGTTAGAATTCAGAGATTCCTTCACTTCACTTATTCACGTGAACAAGTCAATGTCGACATTGAGAAATTTTATTACTTAAGATCTTCACTAGAAAGAAATGCTAGCAAAATAATAGAATCAATCGAAGCCTCAGTTGCTAATTATCAAATTTCGTGGCAATTACTTCACTATCGTTTCGAAAATAAGTGTTTGATAATACACAACTACGTGAAAGCTATGTTCGACCGAATTCCGCTAGTAAAGGAATCTCATGATGATCTGAGAAACTTAACTGACAATGTAAATCAGCAACTTAGTTCATTGAAAACTTTAGGCCAACCGATTGGCGAGTGGGATACTTTATTAATATATCTAATGACGAGTAAATTAGATCCAGTCACTTTAGTAGAATGGGAGTCCTATAAATTACCCCACGAACTTTCGACTTATGACGATATAATAGACTTCTTGGAAAAGAGGTGTGAGTTAATAGAAAAATTGCAAGTCAATAAACAAGATGAATTTGAAAAAACTAGTGAATTTTCAAGTAACGTGTCCAAAAACTATCATACTACTAGTCAAGCAAATGCAGCTGTGAACACAACACACAATTTGGCTGTTATTTTTGCAAGGAGGCTCATACAATATATATGTACAATGGATTTCTCAATTTGAGTCCATCAGTAAAAGGAACAGAAACACAGAAAGTCAATTCAATTGTTTAAGGCCAAACCATCGAGCCGAAGAATGCAAGCTATCAATATGTCGAGAATGTGGAAAGGCCCATAACACCTTACTACATTTAGACAATAACGATACCGAACAAAACTTGGTTCAAGTGTGAAATATCGCGCAATCTTCACAATCAAATACGGGTGTAGTTAGTCAAGTGAGAAGCGCAACTAGTGGCAACGTTGCGCAAGCCCTGCTCTCAACAGCTGTAGTACAGATAATGGGCGGCAATGGTATATGTCAAGATGCCCGAGTATTTCTCGGTAGCGGAGCACAAAATTCTTTTGTGTCCCAGGCGTTATACGAGAGATTGTATTGTCAATTGACAAAAACTGATTTTTCAAGTTCAGGAGTGGGACAAGTCCGGACGAGCGTCAACTTCATGACAAATATTAATATATTTTCCAAAGTCGTTTCATGTAATAATACAATTTCGTGTTCAGTATTACCTCGCATCCCTGACAATTTGCCTTTAGTGTCGTTTAATAAAGATTCTTTACAAATTCCGAACCATTTGACACATGTGTTGGCTGATCCAAATTTCAATATAGCAGGTCAAGTGGACATGCTTTTGGGCGCTGATGTTTTCTGAGATTTATTGTGTATCGGTCAAGTAAGGATAAGGGATGCAAGCTACAGTTTACAAAAAACACGATAAGGATGGCTAGTAGCAGGTACCTTGAATGTACCGAAGTGGCAAGGCATGACCTTAGTCAATTGTTCTCAAACCGAACGTTGTTTATTAGACGAAACCATAAAGAAATTTTGGCAAATCGAAGAGGTGGAACCAACAGTGAACGCGAATAATTTATTGAATAACTCCGTCAATTATGAGAATCATTTTCTAGAAAATTATAAGCGCAATGATCAAGGCATCTTCACCCTTTCTATTCCATTCAATAATGATTTACATGAATTGGAAACCTCGCGAGAATTTGCGTTGCAGATAATTTATTCCTTAGAGCACAAATAGGAAAGGGATACCAAGCTTTATTCGGAATTCAAAAGAGTTATGGCCGAATATGTATCGTTAGGTCACACGACGGAAATCAAGGAAGGTCAGTGGCACGATAGAAACAACTACCATTTACCGTACCATGCTGTAGTAAAAATACAAGTGTAAAAACTAAGGTTCACGTAGTATTCGATGCCTAAATGAAAACTGATCGAGGTGTATCCCTGAATGATGTATAATATAGCGGTCCAGTTATTCAAAACGATTTATTTTCAATTATTCTGATATTTCGTGAACACCAATTTGGAGATCGGAACCCTCCAGTGATATTTAATGCTATGAAATGAATCGTGTAGTTTTTGATACTGCTTCAGCACCTTATCTTGCTAAGATGTTTATTTCAGTTGGGGGTTGATTGCGAAAAAACTCATCCGGGTGCAAGAAATACAATAAAAAATTATTTCTATGTTGATGACTGCTTAACAGGTAGTGACGATAAAAACACTATTTTACAATTGCAGAGAGAATTGTCTGAAATTAATTCCAACGGTGGGCTGCGCAAGTGGCTGTCAAACAGTCAGGAATTTAGCGAACAATTTCAAGTTAATGAGAATCTAGAGTCAAGCATGTTAAACATTGGTGACAATTAGGCATTATGTGGAATGCCAATCACGACACGATTCAATATTTCATTGCCGATTTCAATGAACAAAAAAACTATAACTGAAAGAACAATTTTATCGGTGATATCCCAGGTTTTCGATTCACTAGGTTTGTTAGGACCAATCATAATTGTTGCCAAGTTATTCATCCAAACTTTATGACAAGAAAAAATTGGATGAGATGTAAGTTTGCCTCGATGCTTACAAACCTATTGGATTGAATTTCGCAATAGCTTAGAGCGCCTCAATTTAGTTAAAATACCCAGACACGTAATTTCACCGGATTATATTACAATTGAATGTCATGGTTTTGCTGACGCTAGCGAAAAAGCATATGGAGCTTGCATGTTTGTTAGATACCAAGACAACCTTTGAAGACAAACATCTAGGCTATTGTGTGCAATGTCCAGAGTGGCACCTGTAAAACAAGTACGTTTGCCACGTTTGGAGTTGTGTAGCGCACTTTTATTGGCTCAATTATTACGAAGGGTTACGGGTTCTATACGAATCAAGTTTGATAAAAAATATGTCTGGTCAGACTCTACAATGACACTGGCATGAATACGAGGTTGTCCAACAAATGGAAAACTTTCATCGCCAAAAGGGTTGCCGAGATACAGAGTTTGACAGATTTGAATAATTGGTATCATATACAGTCGGAATCTAACCCAATGGATTTGATTTCGAGAGGAATGAGTACTTTAGACTTGATCGATTCTGAATTTTGGTGGACAGGACCGGAGTGGCTGAAAAGTCCAAATTTGCAATTTTCAATTAACACGAATGAATCCATTGAAGGGAAACTTATCAGAGGAACGCGAGCAACGAATTGTCTGTCACGTTAGTACAGAAGGTAGTATCGATATATTTGAGAAATTTTTGTCATTAATGAAACTTCAATGGGTGGTCCCATACTGCCTAAGATTCATGGCAAATTCAAGAAAAAACATGGATGAAAGGTTATCAGAAAATTTATCTGTTGTCGAATTACAAGGTTCTTCAGAAGTTTGAATTCGTTCATCTCAAAGGGATGCACTTCAGCGGGAATTCTTTGATATATCAAATAAGAAACCGCTTCACATGCGAAATAATTTATTGTCATTGAATCCATTCATGGACGATTAGTCATTATTGCGAGTTGGCGGTAGAATCCAAAGATAAAAGGAAGCATATGAGAAAAAACATTCAATGATTTTATCGACAAAACACAAATTATTGAGATTAATTTCCTGTCATGAACATCAACGACTACTCCATTGTGGTCCTACGATGTTACTTCATTCCATAAGGAAACGTTTTTGGCCTTTATCAGGACGAAACATGGCAAGAAAAATAGTTCATGAATGCATTACTCATTTTAGAGTGAAACCACAATCGGCACAATATTTGATGGGTAATTTACCAAGAAGTAGAGTGAACCAATATCTACCTTTTCAGAACACGGGTATGGATTATGAAAGATCGCTCAAAAAGAGGGGCAAAATTAACGAAGGCGTATGTGTGTTTTGTTTATTTGTTTAACAACTAAAGCAATACACCTAGAATGTGTATCAGATCTGACGACCGATTGTTTTTTTGAATGCTTTAAAGAGATTCATTGGCAGAAGAGGAAAACCATCAGATCTCCATTCGGATAATGCGGAAAATTTTGTAGGTGCAAGCGCTGAATCATCGCGATTTTTCGACTCAGAAGCTGAGGAAATCAGCAATTACTTATCAGCTGATAATACAGTGTGGCACTTCATCCCAGCCTGCTCTCCAAATTTTGGAGGTTTGTGGGAAGCCGGCATAAAAGGTGCTGAATTCCACTTGGAAAGAGTTTTAAGGAATGCCCATTTACATTTTGAGAGTTTCAATACTGTGTTGAATCTATTTTGAATTCCAGACCCATGTGTCCATTAACCTCGCTTCCCGATAAATTAACCCCTCTTAGCCCTGCTAATTTTTTGGTAGGAAAGACATTAACGGCAATTCCGGAATCCAGCGGTACCCATATCCCGGTAAAAAGGTCGAAACATTACCAGAGATTACAAAATATTGTTCAACAATTTTGGACCAGATGGCACCGGGAGTATTTGTCGGAATTACAGTCTAGAGTTGAATGGAAGGAAAACGCACCAAACCTCATCAAGGAAGGCACCATTGTCTTAGTCAAGGAAGATAATGCACCTCCATTGAAATGGCAAATGGGGCGGGTTCTGCAACTTTATCCAGGAGAAGACGGGATTGTAGGAGTCGTCTCCCTGATCGTCAAGGGCAGTGTTATGAAACGTGCTGTGACAAAACTGTGTGTATTTCCGTTTGAGAAGGAGAAGACTGGAAATCAAGTTTCATAAACATTTTATATTTGAAATTCAGTATTTGTTTATATTTGTTTTATCGTAGAACATTTTTGAGTACGTTGAAAATGTAACATACGTACATGTTTCAAGGCGGCCGGCATGTTTACGTCATTGTGACAAGTCTACGCCACTTTGGTTTGTTTATATCTTTGGAAGACAGTTGCCACATGTTATGGTATGCACCAGGCAGAATGTATCAACTAGGGTTGCAAGCTAGACGTGTTTGCTTCAAGTTCTTGTGAAAATCACAGTAATAAACCATTTTAAATTTCGAGTTCGAGTGGTGATTATTACTAGGGAGCAACTCCATTCCATATCATACAGTCCACTCAAGATCCAACACTACCTAAGTTGTCAATAATACATTTCCACAAAAATTATTGAAGAGCTCATTCGGATATAATTCATCCTTTCTGTCAATTGATTTTTCGAAAAAATACTGCTATTCCATCTGATTTGTAAGAATACGAATTGGGACACTGAAAAAAATCCAGCTGAATATATTGCAGGAGAATAAAGCACCCTGAAACATATCGAACGAGACTGAAAAGGGAAAATATTCCACGTCCATGTGATCACTCCTTTGAACCAACTTTTGAATATCAAAATACCGCTACCTGCTTTGTTATAACCGGGACACTGATTTGATTGGTTCACAAGCTACAGCCTGTTGAATTTCCAAAATTTCATGAGTTTATCGTATCGTAACAAAACAACTGCTGGAGATTTTGTAAGGCTTTTCATCTACCTGGAAGACACTCACACAATATGTCATTTTTGTATAGATAATATCAAATTCGAATAACATTTTACTGTATTTCCACCCTTTATCATGTAATTAAATCACAAACGTCTGAAATTTGGGAAATTCAACAAGCTGTAGTTCATGAAACTACCAAGATATTGTAGTACGATTTGTATAATCGTATTTACTGCCCCATCTTTCAGTTGAGATATCTCATGTGGTAGGGGTACCATTGGAGATTTTGGAATTGTGGTTAGTGGGGGTTAGAGGGTGGTCACATAATTTTCCCTTCCAATCACAACCGACATATGTTTCGGGATTTCTCCAGGAAAAATATTTACTTGGATAGTGTTCGGTGTGGCAGTTGAAAACATGTGCAGAGAATGTTTAAAATAGGAAAGTTTATATATGAATTCTACCTCAATGTTCTTTGTATCTTTGAGCGTACGTTTGTTTTCTCCGGAAAAAGTAGAAACAAATTTATCATTGTAGGACATAAATTAGATCCTCTTTCTCCATTGATGGAACTACGTGTGGACGATATTCAGGAATTTGTTATACTATTGGGCAATCGCCTTGAATTGATGAAGGGTTCAGATGACCTCAGGAAAAAACCGAGAACCTCAGAAAACAGTTCTCAAAATGTTAGTGCAGCCTCGTAATTTTTTTATATTTACCATGTTTCAACATATATAGGTACTCAAAATATCTAAAACATAATGAGGGGATCTCAAAATGTTGGAGATACAATCAGTTTGATTTGAGCAAAGTTGCAAATCAAGTGGCTAACAATATTCGATTTCTACATTTTGAAAATGCCTCTATACACATTGATTCAGATGTTAGAGCATGCAACGGAAAAACAAACACAATTTTTTTTTCGTGTAGTGTTTTCAAGTGCTTTACTATCTATCTGTCAAAATCTCGTGTTACAATTTTTCTACGAAACCAATAATTTCTCTGGGAAAAAAGTCGCTCGAAAGTGAATAAATCATTGAAAATTATTTTTATTCTCGAATATTCCAATCATCAGCTTGTGGTATGATATAACTGCAATATGTGAAACTCAATCAATTTTCAGATTACAGAGGATAAAACTATAAATGAATCAATTTTGGATGACAAGCAAAAAAAGAAGAATAGAAGAGGAGGAATGCACTACTCTTCCAAAATATGTGGAAGAATTCTCCCCAGTTTCACAAACTTCTTCTTGTTCCAAAAGTGAAACTATGAATAGTGAAACAACGCGTTCATTGGCTGGTTTCGACTTGGTAGCAAATTTTATATGTTCTCTGGTCCTGAATGAAACTGTTATAGGAAAATCCACAATAAGGCGAGAAAAACACTTCAAATTGGAGGTGAAGGACCAAAATAACTTGGAGGAAATAATAATATCTCACTTTTTAATTTGTTGATTGTACATTTCATAAAGGCACATAACATTTGTCTAGATGAAACTATTTTTGTACACTGGGTACGTTACAATTATAATAAACTTTATTGGCAATATGAATACAGTTTTAGATGCTTACAGTGAATAAAGTATTCATAGCGATAAGTGTAGAACACTTGTTGAATTGAGGCAGAATTTCCCCGTTCACCCCTAGGGGTATCAGAACTAAATAATTTCAGCACTTGATTCGCGTATCACAGTAATGTATGCAACCCTAATTGCAAACCTACTCACTGGTTAACAATGCAATGCAATGTTGCCTACCTTCTCCAAATCTTCACCTATGATTGATATGACACCATCCGGCCGCTGGGCCTCGTACCGTTTCGTACAATTTTTTGTCGCCCGACCTTGTTTTTCCTAACACTCTACTGATTTATTCCACTCACTCGGAGCAACCTTTTGGCTGTAGAAATATTACTTCTGAATTTCTACCAAGAACAATATTCAGGGCCTGGTGTTTTGTAATTTTAGGTAAGATTATTTATACATGGAACTTGTTTATGATATCTGATGGTGTTTTGTAATTTTAGTTTTCCAAATTGTGAAGCTTTCGCGGAATTATATTACAAGTGCTGATTTTCGACCTTCATTGAAACTTGCTAACCCAACCCCTGACGTTCCGTCTCATCTTTTGGCACCCAACTTTGGGGCAAGTACGAAAACCATGAATGGGGGACAGCAGAATAATGATCAAACACTGCTCTCCCAGAATCAGGGTTATAATCTAAGGAGGTAAAATCGTAAAGCCGAGTCGAGAGGAGACCAGATAGTAAGACCCAATACACCTGGAAATGTCACACAAGGTAGAAATGTCCCATTCTCTTCATCGGCACCCCCACCACGACAGTCCATGTAGCAGCCACGTCAGATATGCAAATTTTGGCCAATAATATATTTCACAATGGAATAGAGTACACGTCCCACCAACGGCGGCCCCACCTCCAAGTTTTCCTATATCAGAAAATATATTTTTTTTAATACTCCAGAGGCTGTAACACACTAAGTTACCAATGTAGGTTCTAATCTAGTGCTAGTAACAATAGTTTTGCAATCAAAAAGCCTCCGATATTCGACGGTAACTCTATTCATCCCGTAGATTTCATTGACCAACTACAAAATGGTTTCAAGGTGGAACAGATGGCATATAGAGAATTTCAATACTTTGTATATGATTTATTCAGAAATTCGGCCAAAATTTGGGCTGACGCTTTTTTTGATAGATTTCAAAATTATTCAGAATTCAAAAAAATATTTTTGAATTATTTTTGGAATGATTACCCCCAGTGGGAGACGAGAACCAAGTTAGGAATGAAAACATACAAAGAAGGAGAATCATTCGTAGACTTTTTCAATAGCGTCGTCGTTCCGTAAAAACACTTGGAGCCTCCATATCCAGAAAAACTTTTATTAGCAACAATTCCTCGAAGTTCACCACCCCATATTTCCGCGTTGTTGTGCAGTGTGATAACTCATTAGAGGCGCAGGCACATTTATGGCGCGCAGACATTTATTATCGAAATAATGGAAAAAATTCTGCCTCATCGCACCAACTCCATATCAACAAACATAATCCTCATTCTCAGAATAGGTACGAAAATAAGAACACGGATCGATGGCAAAATAGAAAACTTTTCAATGGAAATGAACACGTTTCCGCTATCACCGTCAACGAGACGAACGAGTCGAGAAACGATCAAACCAGTCACCAGCAAGGCCAACACTAACTGGAAATTTTTATGGGCCAGAAAAATTGAAAACAGTCTCCGGGATGATTTACTAAATGATAACTGAGATCTGGAACATACTCTTTCGAACGATCGCTCGCCCATCATAGAAATTAAACGACACAATTTTCCTGCATTAGTCGATACGGAATGTCAAATTTGTTGTGTCGTCGAGACAGTGTGGTGACAGCTCAGTGATTTTCATGAGATTATACCCCATTTTCTTTGCAGTGGCGTACGCATTTCCTATAAAGCTTACCAAAAAAAATCTTACCTACAAGCGAACTTGACTTTTTCATTGAATAACAATACATTTGTACATGAATTTCTCATGATTTCCGGTAATATGATCCAGTTATATTGGGAATAGAAATAGTCCATGCTAGATTGGATTTGGAAAATGAGAAAATATTCCCCAATTTCAATAACGTGTATCAGTACCCGAAATAAAAACATTCCACGAATTCCAGTCGCCTGACTCAGTGAGCATACGCGCAGTAGATAATAACAACACATTTAGAATAAATTGCCCTGTAGAAAATGATTGTTCGTTAAATTTTGATGCTGTCGCGGGTTCTTGTGATATTCCAGTGGCGGAGAAGTATTTTGTCTAGATACCAGTCCCTTTTTTCAAATGAACCCGGATCTATGAACATGAAACCAAGGTGCAGAAACCAAACGGGTTTTTTGTGAAACCGTATCCGATTCTTATTGCTCATCGTGAGATAGTATTGTAACGGTAAGATTTTTACTGAAACCTCACATGTGAATAATAAAAGACTAGACGTTCAAAGATCAACTGTATTCAGTAACTCGTATAGCCAATCATCGCTGTTTACCTTAAGAAAATAAATTTATTTCAATTCACTGGCGAATATTCTCTTCGTCCTGCGTAAACCCTTCTGCGAAAGCTCAGATCTCAATACACAGCGAGATTAGTCCCATACCTTGATATTTGAATGATTATCCGGAAGTCCGAGTAGTTATATTTCTGCTGAATTCTAGGTTCTGATCGATTCACTGGGGAATTGACATTTGTGTTCTTCAGTTGTGAGAGCCCTCAAGAGTGGCTCTGCTGGATTTTCGTTACAGCCTTTGTGCCTAACAGGTTGTGTAACGCCAATTTCATTCAGATCAATTCCAAATTATGATTGATAACAGGGGGACAGAGGACCTGAAACAACATATTCTTGGGTTAGGGCTGTATTTGGTATCATGATATGAATTTTGAAAAAAACGATAGTTGTCAGAGGTGGTCATATATAAAAAAGAATATGCTCTAACTTACTTGATGTGCGATTCCTAGTCCTTGTGAATTTATTGGATGGGTGTTTGTTTGATTTCGCCAGGTTTGTTTTCATGTTGTCTGTCATTCAGGAGTCGGAAGTGGTCGGCGTTACTCGGCCTTGAATTCTCGTCTTCGTAAAGTCGTTCGCATCTGTTTTGGTTCTGATTTAAGTGGCCTGGATGAATAGTTTCATCATTCGCTGTTCATGGTACTTTTGGATGATGATTGGGATTTCTTTCTGTTGAAATTGAGGTATTCGTCGCGCGTGGGTGGCGGGATAACCAAATTACACTCGTTTCCTGGTGATTGAAGGTACAGATTTTGGCCTGATGATTGATTAGAAAGAGGCGAGTGTATCTCACACCTCAGTCCACCTATCGGAGAGGGACCCAACCTAACTCATACTTGTACCTTAAACGGTAAAGTGCCATTGGCCGAGCCTATTTCACGAACAAAGTCAAATGTATGATTGAATGTTTTTGGAAAGGAATTTTTGTTTAATTTTATCGCTCAATTTTGGTTGCAATAAACCCATAATGAATATTATTTCTGGTTGATAGGTGTATATCCGTAATATAACTTTGATTCGATTTCCTGACTTCCAGGAAATCGGAAGTGAGTACTTTCCTGCTGGAATCTGATTGGCCGTTGATTCCTGCGACAGCGGTGGAGTCATGCGTACCGCCAGCAGGGTTGTTTTTTTGAATAGGTTGAAATAGGTGAATGTTTTTGTATCACCCCTATCAAACTTCCGTAGAGTTCCATTTTTGGGAGACAAAAAGGCAAAACGTGATTACATGCTCTCTTGTGAAATTCAAAAGGAACTTGTGGTATAGTATGTTTTATCCAGACATCTCTTTCGAGGATTATTTTCCACAAGTTATATATTGAGTGAAGTTGGTGTCGATATTGTTTTTGGTATTTGATGATGGTCATCAATTGAACGAGGCATTTCACTCACACTCTTCCGAGGATTATTCGGATTTCACAACTTGCATGATACACTAAAACAGATCCCTGGTAATTTGGTGATCGCTCAAAACCAGGCAAACTTGGTGGAAATCGATTGGAACTACATTTTCCGTTTTCCACGTTCCTGTTTTGTCTTAGAAACCCTTCGAAACTCGAAGGGTTTTTTTCCTGGTGCAAGTCATTCACCAAGCTACTGGAAGCTCCTGGGGCAATCCTGGTCTCAAAATGAGATGACTTGAGGGACGGCAAGAGTTGTAGGGTGCCCCACAACTATCATGGATACACGCAAGTGAAAGAACATTTGGTTTATCGTTTTCTTTGTTTTTTTTGTTTTTTTTAACTTTGGCCATATTATGTTAGATTAATTGTACTCACTCGAATTCTGTGCAGCGGAAATTAATACCAAAAACTTGGACCCTTTTCAACATATTTTTTGTTTTATATGCGCATGCGCCTGAGCTCACGCGACGCTTTTCTCACTGCTTTCAACCCTGAGTTGGTTTGTGCTGACGGTATTTAATTTCTGCCTACGAGTGTTATGGTGCGCTGTCACTAGAGTGTAAGAATTTATTCAATGTTTCGTTGATATGCACGAGTGCATTATTGTTGTCTATTTACTTTGGATTTTATGGTCTCGTTTTTGATATATAGATACCATACGCTTCCCGAATAATTTTCATTATTTCATGTCATGCTATTCTAGTAATTCATCATTGTTGGGATTTTAGTTTGAAGTGAACCAAATAAGAGTGATCCTGAATAAAAATTGACTTGGGTACTCGACCTTTTTTTTTATTTCCAACATCGTTTGGTAAGTTAGTGATGTTGTGTGGTACTTTGGGTATTTGGCGTTTTTCAATTAATTTACCTGGCGCCCATTTACATCAATTTTCAATTGAGCTACTGGTGAACCCCACCCATCTCCACTGATAAGCGTAGCCGCAAATACCCACCTGTGAGGTTAATTGGTAGTCAGGTGACCTAGTGACCTTGAGTAGTTTGTGAAGGTCATAGTATAGAGAACAATAAATCGGATGGAAAAGTGGGGGGTAATATCCCGCGGTTCCAGGCCTTCCATTTCGCCACTTATGACTACGCTTAAAAAATACGGAAAAAGACCATGAAATTATGCGGACGTTGACAGGTTTCAAGTACACCACTCTTTCGGATTCAAATGATATTGGCAAATTCCATTGAAGGAGGGAAGTGAAAAAAATTACAGGGTTCCTTCTTGGCATACGTAGCTATTTTCTCATTGTACTTTAATTAGGAATTTCCAATTTTTGGGGCCAGGTATTCTAGCTTTTTGGTACCGTATGTTGATTACCTAATAATTATCAGTGATTCTTTGGAAAATCATCTAAAAATATCGAATCAGTCTTTTCCCGACTACAGGAAGCGGGTCTCACCCTAAAATTGAAATATGACAGATCATTCTGTCCAGAGTTTGCGGCTACGACTGAGCCACTCACGGCCTTATTACGAAAAAAAAATTGTTGGTCATGGGGAATCCCACAAGACAAAGCATTCGAGATTTCCCCGTGATGGAGGGGAAGATTGTCTGCGTGTGGTGTTCAAGTAATTTATACTTCGGTGAGACACTCTGAGGCTAACCTATCGGAACGAGTTATGAAAGAATTGGGTAGATTATTCAGGGCATACTGCCATGACAAGCATACCAGGTGGGCGTTTGTAGTTGTCAAATTCGGCAATTTTTTAAACAATGTCGTTCACGAATATACCGGGTTTACCCCCAATGAGCAACAATTTGGACAGCAGCGGGTCAAATTGTTGCCACCCAAGCTGCGCCTCCCTGAGGTGCCTTTAGTTCAGCATGAACAAAAGCTATTTCTAGCGCGTGAAACCCTCGGAGGTTGAGCTGCTAGGAGGGCCGCGAAGCATCCGGGAAGAACGTATACAGAGTTTAGAGTAGGAGACTCGGTATTACTTTGAGCTAATAACCGATCATCAGCAAAAAATTCGGGGAAAAAAATATCCTCTTTTTTGAGAGGCCTAATGTAGTGACGAAGTCGGTTAGCTTAGCCACGTACGTTCCTGTTGATCCTCTAAGTAGCCGAGAGAGACACTTCTCATGCCAATCACCTGCGCAAATATTTTACCAAAGAAGATGCTGCCGTACCGTCAAACCACGGTAACTGGTACCAGCAGGATTCGCGTTTTGAGAGTCGAAGAGAGAGGAAGTGTTAACCTAACCTCAATTCACAGCTCCACAAATCGAGAATATCGAAAAAAGTTTCATTTGAAATAATTCAGACAAGTATTTAAAAATCTCATTTTTTGAGCCAAGATTTATATCTTATTTCTTGAAAGGGCCGAAAAATATAAGTAGGCCCTAATAAATCAGACATTCAACTTGCATATTAACATCAAGTGCAAGTGAAAAAGTGCAAGTGTAGTGTGATCAGGGCAGATAAAGTCCAGAGGGTGAGTAGGGGCCTTACTACAAACTCCAGTAGTAGGCACCAACACTGGACCCCTGATCCACTGCACCAGGTTTTGTTTAGAATTTGGCGACACCC
The DNA here is from genome assembly GCA_018342105.1 of Gonioctena quinquepunctata. Lineage (NCBI taxonomy): Eukaryota > Metazoa > Arthropoda > Insecta > Coleoptera > Chrysomelidae > Gonioctena > Gonioctena quinquepunctata. Next base: position 36,910 of record JAFIRS010002897.1, on the reverse strand, counting down.
ACTTGGGCGTGTCGGACCAACCAGAGCCAGTCAGACGAACAAAACTCGAGACAAATTTCATTCGAAGATTTCTCGTGATCGAAGCAACTTCGAATCCACGAGAAACAACAAAAATTGACCAAATCCCGCGGAAAATTATTTCATTCGAGTTTCGAATGGAATAAATATGGACGGGAATGAACCAAAAGAGGACCCTCCGGACGAGGGAAAGTCCCAGGACAAGGAAAATTGGCATGAAGGTCCACAAGGACCAGCCCTACAGGAAAAAACCGGCCAGAACCAAGAAGGCAAGGAGGAGCAAGGAACCAAAAGCCCAAGCGTTCCAACCAACTCTTCCTACTAAGATTCACCTTGATGACACGGATAGAGCTCATAACTCACCAAATGTTGGAAGTCAAGAGGACAAGTTCGAGTTGGACCCCTCAGAAGAGGAGTTCCAACCCCAAATAGTCGATAACATAGAATCTCAAAAAGAAAATTATCGCGAAGATAAGCACGAGCATGACGTATTTGACGAAGCGTTCCAGCTCGAAAATATCGGCAATTACACACCCCAAAGAGAGAAACGAGAGGTAATACCACCCTTTAGCGTGAGTAAACCAACAAGCTCGACAACCCCTAACTCGGACTACCAGTCAACCGTAGGGACACCCATTGATACTCCAGTAAAGCTGAGTAAGCCGAGATATCAATTGGCGCAATTTAGAATAGAATACCCGAAAGAAGTACTAGCTACACTGCACTCTGACCCAGAGGGAAGCATCAACTCATTTGTCACCAACCTGGAGGATGGCGGAATAATTACTGATGTTATGAAGGAAGTCATTAAAATACCCCCCAGACCGTCTGAAGCCGAAAAAGCTGCGGGAGGGGGGGACACGGGAAATGACACTACTAACAACAGTGACAAAAGTTCCATTGGCAGCGACGGAAGCCAGGTTAACCGAACGACACAAGAAACCACTAACGTGGAGAAGAGACAGAAAAGCTCACAACAAAAAGCTTTAAGTGACAGAGAGTTCAAAACCCCACCCCTAAGCTGTGGAAAAGGTCAAGTAGGATCGTGTTAGCAGACTACAATATCAGAGATCGAAAAGATTTAAAGAAGAACGAAAAAGTAGCACAACAGGACAAACCGGATGCAGAGGTCCAAGGAGAAAAAGGACTAAAGAAACGTAGAATGAGTCCAGAAGAAGCGGATGGAAAAACCGAAGAATACTACAAAAGGTCAAAAATAAAGGTGAAGGAAGTTACCCCCCCAAAACAGTGTGCATGTGGGGGGACAGCATTGAAGCATAAGTATCTATTACATGCGGAAGACTACACGAAAAAATACATGTGCGTAGGCACCATAATGGATACCGTGAAAGAATATGGGATTAATCTCATCACGGAAAAAGAACACGACAGAATACAAAAAGTAATAGAAACAAATGAAAAGTTCAACAGCCAATATTGCATAGAGGATAAGCAAATGGAAATAGTTGAAAACAATTCCATAAATGAAAGGCAGAACACTAACTTAGCGGCAGGAAAGCAGAAAACTCCGCAACTAATCCAAAGTATACGTGTTGACATAACAAAATTCAACACGGAAAAGGAAAAAGAAAAAATAGAAAAAAGAGAGAGGGAGAAATTAAGAGACCTGAAAAGAAAGAGCTTGAAAAATCCAACAGGGAAAGCTCGCAAAATAAAAGAGAAGAGGAAAAGGTCAAAAAAATCATTAAAAACCATATATCAGATAAGGACCTGATAGAAGCAGGACCATCGAGAAGGGGAAACACCGATTTCTCAAGTCAAAACTCCCAAACGGAAGAGACAAGTGGTCACACAGACAGAGACAAGCTCAGGGGTAAACAAACAAACAGGAGCAAGTGGAAAAACGCAAGCGATAGAGAGGAAGCACTGCAGCAAACGAAGGACGAATACAACGAAATAGAAGAGGACATCAAGAATGAAGCCAGGAAACTGACAAATAAGGCAGTTCTCAAAAGACGTGACAGTTACGTCACAAATAGAGTGGATGATCTCCCATACACGGCATTTGCAGAAGGAGACACGAATATCATCTATAGACACTACTATGAAAAATTAAAAAAAAATTATAGATCCAAAAGAGAGGAAATAACAGCAAAAATGAGGCTCCTTGACTCGCCAACGAGAAACGAAAAGTTCACGATGGTTGAGAAAAAACGCTCACAGACCCCGAAAAAGACAAACGTAAGTCAAAAAAACCCAAAAGGCAAAGAGATACCCAGGAAGTTGGACAAACTGAATAAAAGATCAAGTTACAACCTAGAGTTAGCTAATCAATATGATGTATTAGCTGACACGAGTATAGACGAACAGGAAACAGACAGAGGCACCGAATCAGATATGCCAAGTCAAAGTCAGAGCCAGCACACGCCCCAGAAGAGGAAAAATGGCAGGAAAAGGAAAATAGCGGCCAGAAAGAGAGAAGCTGAGCAATCGGATGTGAACGAAAGCCAGAAGGGAACGGACGGCGAAACCGAAATGGGTAACCCTGAAAACAGGAGCAAAGCCAAAAATACAGGAAAAAAATATCCAAGAGAAGCCGACCGAAAAAGTATGCCCCATATTGTAATCGATGGCATCCTGCCAGTCAGTGAGGCCACCATGAAGCTATTTGAAAAAGAAATGGAGAGGGGCTACGACCTCAAATACAACAGAAAAGATACAGTTTTCATGACGTACTGTGAGAAGGACCACAAAAGAGCATCTGAAATCCTCAAGCAAAGCGACCAACAATTCTACTCATATACCACCAAAGGGGACAAAACCCATACCTTTTTATTGAAGGGCCTAGAGAACAATCCGGAAACAGACGATATAAAGGAAAGTCTCGAAAGCCAAGGCATAGAGGTTAAAGGCGTAAGAAAAATGAAAAATACGGATAGAAGGCTGTTTATCGTAGCAACCACTTCAAAAACCACATTGAGCCTCTTAAAGAGCAGAGTGAAAACTATCATGCACGCAATCGTATCATGGAAAATCATGAGATACGATAAGCGCATAGTCCAATGCCATAGGTGCCAGCAGTGGGGGCATGCAACAAGCAATTGTAGCAGAGACCCGAGGTGCGTAAAGTGTACAGAGCATCACCACACAAGAGAATGCACGAAGCCAAAGGAAACCCCTGCCGAATGCTGCAATTGCTTGGGGAAGCACCCAGCCAATGCCCAAATCTGCGAGGTCTACCTCAAGAGGCTGGAGTTCATGGACAAAAGACTGGAAGTACAAGCAGCTAGCAGGCAGCCAAGGTATGTGCCAGCACCTCAGGTGGAAAATGAGTGGCTGAAAAGGAGGGAGAGCACCAAACAGGCGTTACACTATCCAGCAAGGGAAAATGGAGGGGAGACGAGAAGAGGGAACGCTTCAGGACAAGCGCATCCCCAACAAGTTAATAAGGAAGAGTCGAGAAGAGAGCACGCCAGGAATCCCCCGGTGCTGCTCCATCCAGACCAGAGGGAACCAACCCACCCCAGGAGAGGAGGCGACCTGCCGCCTATCCAAGTCGGAAGGAGGATCCAGGCAACGGAAGGATCCCCCCCCATTCCTTATACCCCAATACCTCAAAACAACCCAGGTAACTTATTCGAGCTGTCGCGTAAATTAGGGCAGTTAGTAGATTTCGGGGAAGTAGAGGCCATGCTTAAAGAATTGTACAATATATTGTTGAATACGCCGGAAGGCCTACGAGCCAATACGGCAGCTCAGTATTTTTTCTATAACGGAACTAAATAGAGGCATTAAGGCATGTATGTTTAATGCGAATGGAGTTGCTGGGAAGTTTGCGCTTCTCAGCAACTTCATTCATGAACATTTTATCGATATAATGCTCCTGTCCGAGACCAAGCTCCGACAGGGCCATAATTTAACATTCAGGGGATACACCACCATTAGGGCCGACAGACTGGGGGGCGAGAGGGCCGCGGGGGGAGTTGCTATCCTAATAAAAAAGGGAATTCCTTATACAGAAATCCCTCAATTGAACTCCAGCATCGAACATGTAGGAATTAAATTTGTTGATGGGACGTGTCTATTTTCGGTATACTGTTCACCTGAAAATAGATTCGTTGATAGAGATTTAGATAGTCTGGTTAATGTTGCCAACAGGGTAATTCTGGCCGGTGATTTCAACGCCAGGCATAATGAGTGGAATGGTGGCCCAACCAAGAATAACGCAAATGGGATGACACTGCTGAAGTATTCCACGAACAATGAGGTGATGATAGAGAGAAGTAGTGATCCTACTCACTTCCCCTTCAATGGAATGTCGCCGACAACTATCGACCTGGTGGTTCAAAAAAACATAATCAATATGAGTGAGCTCACAACAATCAATGAATTAACTTCTGATCATGTCCCGGTCGCATTCTATATCAATCAAAAGAAATACAACAACGTAGAAAGAACGAGATACGACTATTTCACCTGTAACTGGAAAGAGTTCAGGAGGATAATGAATAATATAACTTTCATTAATGCAAACATCGATAAGTGCGATATAGAATACGAAACAAAAAAATTCATTAAAATACTACAAATAGCAAGGGATAAAACCACCAGGAAGGTAGTTGTTAGGGGTGAAAAGTTTGCGATCCCACAGCACATTAAAGACCTAATAAAGATCAAAAATCAAGAGCGGAAAAATTGGCAAAGAACTAGGAATCCAAACCACAAAGAAAACTTCATGCGCCTTGGAGCAGAAATAACGGAGCTCATAAATAGGAATACTAATGAAATGTGGAGTCGCAAACTCGAAAACCTCAACGTCAGGGACCACTCACTGTGGGATGTGACCAGAAGGGTCCAAAGGCAGAGAGAGCCCATACCGGCCATAGTGAGCGGCCCCGGACGTTCGGTGGCAGAACCACAGGGAAAAGCCGATCTGTTCGGGGAGTACTTTAGTAGTGTACACGTCACCGAGCCTGATGCTACACCAGAACACGCTAGAATAACAAATATAGCTAAAAACATGAGAGAGGCACCAGCAATAATCCTGGCACCCACGGAGCTCCAACGAGTCCTAACGAACTACGAGGAGCTCCTGGGGGTGATCAGGAAATTGCCGAGAAATAAAGCGCCGGGCATCGACAAATTGGACGCCATTCTGCTAAAAAACCTGCCGAGGAAATCACTGGTACAGTTAATATACATCATTAATGCAATCCTAAAGTGGCAACACTATCCGGACTGTCTAAAGAAGGCAGAAGTAATCCCCCTGATAAAGCCGGGAAAAAATAAGAATAACATAGAAAGCTACAGGCCCATCTCGCTTCTTAGTGTGGTGGCCAAAGTGGTGGACAAAATCTTACTGAAACGTGTTGTAGATTTTGAGGAAGAGCGGAAAATTATCCCGCCTGAGCAATTCGGGTTCAGGAGAGGTCACTCGACGACATCTCAAGTGGCCCGAGTTGTTCACGGGGTAAAAGAAGCCTTCCACAGAGATCACAACACGGTTATGGTCCTGTTGGACATGCAGAAAGCCTTCGACACGGTCTGGATAGAAGGGTTAATTGTAAAAATGGCAGAGGCACGCATGCCTTTGTACCTCACAAAAATCATTGATTCGTACCTGACGGGGCGGACTTTTAGGGTTAATGTGAACGGCACAAGTTCACCGGAGCATACGGTCGGAGCAGGGGTCCCGCAGGGGTCCTCTCTGTCACCAATCCTGTATTCGCTCTATACACATGACTTTCCGACCTTCGCTCGGACGAGTACGGCTATGTTCGCGGATGACACCGCGATCTATGCCCACTCGTTCTATAGCGAAGTGGCTGCAAAACAGCTCCAGATTCATCTGGATCGGTTGGTCATACCCTATATAGCGAAAAACAAGATCAAGCTCAATTCGAGTAAAACAGAGGTCGTTAATTTCACGAGGAAACGAACCAACGTGAAGATCCTCGGGAAATTAAAGATTGAAGACAGCGTAGTGACGGAGAGGCCCTCAGCGAGATACCTGGGGGTGGATCTGGACAGACGTATGAATCTGCATAAACACATAGGGTTAGCGTTGCAGAGGGGAGCGGCCGCAATTAAGCGTACGTATCCCCTCATTGCACGCAACTCTAACCTATCAATGGAAAACAAAATAAGGATATATTAACAGATAATAAGACCTGCAATGACATACGCCTGTCCAGTGTTCTGCAGCGCATCGAAAACCCAAATATCGAGACTCGAAAGGCTGCAGAACAAAGCACTTCGTATCGTTACTAATAGTAATAGATACATCCGGCTGGATGATCTACGTGAGCTTGCAGAAGTAGAGAAACTTGCCGATTTTATTTCAAAACTATCTGACAGGTTTTATAGGTTCCACACCCCTAAAAGTCCGCTCACAGCAGGCATAACAAATATCAGAGCCAACCAACGCCGAAAACACGGGGTAATATTCGATAAGCTTGACCTCTACAACGAAATCGACAACTAGCACCAGATAAAGCAAAATTAAGTAAACCCACAATAGGGAAGAAACGTCATTTCCAATAGCTGGTTTTTTAGTAAAAAATTTTCCAGCCAGATAAAGGAAGTAAGCAAAAAACACGAAATGAAAACGAATATTTTTAATTTTTGAAAAAGCAAACAAAATGAGTAAAGACGCATAAGCAAATGCAGGAGGTGTCTCTCAAAGCAATTATTAAAAAAAGCCAAAACGGGTATATTATAATGCTACTGCTAACATCAGCAGGGAGCACCCCTTCGCCCCCTCGGGATGGCAAGTAGGTGCTCTAAATAAGCCCAAACATAAGCAGCAGTTCCCACCCTCTTCCCCACCCTTCCCGAAGAGGACAAGAAGAACTGTGTTTTGTATAAATGTATATATTAGTTAAGGTTTTTATGTAAATGAACTGTGCAATAAATATTTTTTGGATTTGGATTTGGATTGGTACCAGCAGCCTCGGCGGGTATTTGAGGCAAAATTTCCCGTTCACCCCTAGGGGTAACAGAACCGAATGATTCCAGCACTTGATTCGCTATGCAACCCAAATTGCAAACCTACTGGTTAACAATTTGACCTGTGTTGCCTACCTTTTCCAAATCTACACCTATGATTGATATGCCACCGTCCGGCCGCTGGGCCTTGTACCATTTTGTACAATTTTTTGTGTGAAAAATTGTGCGTGATCATACATAAAAAAAAAATAAAAAAAAAATATGCGTCGAATAGAGAACCTCCTCCTTTTTCGTTTCGTCGGTTAAAAAATTTACATTATATGGGATATTGTACAAAGCTGATTACAAATATTCAATAATATTTTATTTCACATTACATTAAACAAGCTTTGAAGCTATTTTGGATTGTTTTCAATGAGACTGAATCGCAGCTTCCTTTGAAAATTTAATTTAATACCAAATAATAGTTTTTCTTTTGTACTTTTGATATAAACTGACCTGAACATTTCAGTTGTTCAAAACAGCATCGTAGTTGCGAATTAGGTTTTCATTTGTTGTTTGATAAGTATAATAAATGGTCCAAACAATTGATTTTTTATTTAACCCCTGTCCATATGGATGGTCCGTTATCATACAGGGTATAGTAACTCCACAAATATTTCGAGAACATAGTATTAGTTAACATGACACTGGGAGTTCCTATGAATAAACTCCTGGAGTTATTTTTACTCAATTTGAGAAAATATTTGTTTCAAATGTGTGGCCCACATTCTACACTCGAGCATTTCATATTTTCAAAGCGGGTCTATCAATTCTTAAATCTCCTAATCATTTGTTCAGTTCAAATAGCAATATTCTTCAATCCATACTACATATTCTGAGATTAAATGAATATTGAAAAAAATATTTGTTCAGTTGCGTATTTCATTTTTATTTATTTATTTATTGAAGAAATACAAACAGGACTGGAGGGTCCTAATTACAAGATTTCTTTTACTAAACCTAACTAAAACTAAGTGAGTTACTAACTATAAGTGCATACATACCCCCATACACGTGCAGTGCGATACATACATACTCATACATATACGCACGCATATACATATATACACATATATACGCACACACATATACAAGCATATGCAAACACACACATACGCACATAAGCGTAGAAAAAGTGGTTAATAATGTCGGTGGTGACTTGAGTATAAATTAAACCAATAAAGCTTATAAAAGAAAAAAAACATAATTGGCATGAAAAAATACATGAGGGAAAGTAGAGATTCATTATATTATGAAGAGGAGGTTAGGTTAGGTTAGGTTTAGATCAGATGGGAATCATCTGCCAAACTTCCAAGATAACATCTGGGAGGGTTTTTCTAATTCTGAAAAATTCTTGTTTACAATCTTAAATTAGTTTTGGATCATCATTTATGCAAATGGAATTTTGTAATCTGAGTTTTCAGACTCGTAGTGAGGGTAAAAATTCTAAGAAACAATTTTATCTTTTTAACGAGATTCTTCGAAACGATTGATCACAGTGAAGACGAAATATAAAGAACAATATTCTTGTAGCACTGGTGTTCAATTAAAGAAAGGAAAAACAAAATAGGGAAAATTCTGGCATTTAGTTCAAGACAATATCGTTCGTTGATTTATTTTGAGATGAAGAGTGAGTATTTAATAGAAGAGAGGAAAAAAATAAAAAAGAATTGTATCCAAAGAACAATATACATATATGTAGTAGAAATAGAATTCAAAGTTGGAGGTCTAAAGAATAAGGAATGTTTTTTGAGTTTATTTAGTTTGTCTTCCGGAGATGCACCTGTTTCTCTTTTTCTTTTGTCTTCTTTTTTACGGTTGGTAGAGCTCTCAGCTCCGTTCAATTCTTCGTCTTCTTGATTTTGTGTGTTACCTATCGACTTGAGTTCTTGCAATCCTTCCAGACTAAATGTTTCATCATTTATCACCAAATTGAATCTCTTGATAACGGTCTCCCTCATAGATTTTTGTTGGGTTTTGAGATACTTTGTCTTAGCGTAGTCCTCTGGTGTATAGTCCGTGGAAATATAGATACCTGTGTATTCAATATCCTTTGCTCTATCAAGGACTTCAGTTTTCAAGGAGTTTGATACAAACTCGACCAATATGGGTTGTGGTTTGGCATTACCAATTAATCTTGGACCTAATCTGAAAGCGTCTCTTAAGTCGGCTTTGCCACAGTTAATTTTCAGTTTTTCTCTAAATAACGTATTGACTGCCTCTAGTGGATTTGTACCTTCTAGATTCTATACAATTAAATTATATTCCTTGACTTTCCTTTCTAGTGCCGTTATCATCTCTTTCAATATGCTGGTCTCTTTCTTGAGGGATCTGTTTTCTTCCTTGACTTCGTTGAGTTCTCTTTCAACTGATTTTTTTAAATGTTTCCAGTCTTCTGATAGTGTAGTAATTTGAGAGGAAAGGATTGCATTTTGCTTTTTTATAGCATCATTTTGATCCTTCAGATCTTGAAACATTCTGAAGACATCATCTTTAGTAACGTCACTCATGACTAAAATTGACGACTAATCCTCCGCACTATTTATCCTTTGAAGCGATCCAAGCAGATATATGTTTTTGTACGAAGAAGTACGGACAACGGCAGTTTTTATACCCTGCACCTGATAATGTTTTTGTGAATGTCTACTTGAGAAATGGCTAACTTGTCGAATATCTGATGTCTATATAATAGGTCAAACCACTTGTATTATGCTATTAATTAATGAGTGTTTTTCTTACACCATTCTCGGAGGATTCATCTACTGATTACAGCAGTATAAAAATTGTATTGGTACTCACTGAAGTCCTTGTGTAAACTGAGATTTTAACGGAGCACTTACTAATAACGACCGTATTCTTTGCAGTTAGTAACCTCCTAAAAATATTCTTGAGTATACGAAATTATTCATTTGGTTCCATTGTGCAATACATTTCCAGATGATATAAATTATTCTTGCATCAAATAAACCAGGAGAATTGGTTGAAATAAATATAACACTTGGCTTCATCAAATGTTTTCTTGAATTAAACAGACATTTGTCTTGGAATCCAAATAAACCATCGTTTTCTTTGGAACATAAGTTCATTTCGCCGTATTGAAACACATTTATTTGACTGGAATATATTTTGTTTGATTCAATACTTTTTTTCTGTGTATTCACCGCATCATGCTGTAGTAAAAAATAGGAACAGCTAAAGTTCGCGTAGTTTTCGATGCTGCAATTGAAACTGTTCGTTGAAAGTTCTTGTAAAGAAGCACATTAATCAGTTTCGAGTTCGAGTAGTGATTCTTATTGAAAAAAAAGCAATTCCATCCCAAATCATACGGTACACTCAATATTCATGATTTCTGAAATTTCACCTGCATCTTCAACAATATCTGTTTTCAATGATACAATGAGCGTATCGAAATTGAATCTTTTGCAATGAGGTGAGAATAATATTACTTTCTCAATAATGAATGTCTTGCTTTTTATATGATTTTTTTCATGACTGTTCAGTTCAGTTTGATGTGTCGTGCTGCCTAGTCCAAATTCGGTTCGCTCCACCACGAACAACTATTTAACACAGTGTAGTGTGGAAAAAAGCAGAAATCCAGCTTCAACGTGAGTCCTATCTATTTACTGTTCTAACTGATATAACATACTCACGCGATGGGTACTAGGAGTAAACAAGAAATTAATAACAAAATAGAAGAATCGATAACCGAATTCTTCAATGATAATGATTTCATAACTCAGCTGACAAAAAAGCTAATGGAGAGTCTCGAACAAAAAATGTGCGATCTCCAACTAGAAATAAAAAAGCAAAACAATAAAAATCCATACTCGAACAAAAAGTAGACTTTATGGAACAAAACAGCAAAAGCAACAACATTTGTATTTACGGAGTGTCCGAAATTGAAGAGGAAAACGCCAAATCCAAAATCATTGAAATTTCAAAGAATAATGCCAATCTAGCTTTGAAAAATGAAGAGATAATCAGCTGCTATCGAGTGGGTAAACAACCCAGCTCCCAATCTAGACCGAGACCACTGATACTCAAAGTTTCCAGTAAAGCTGTGAAAGTAAATATCTTCAAATCCGTCAAAAAGCTGAAGAGTTTTAAAGTTTACTTCACGGAAGATTTGACACTATACAGAAGACTTTTAATGAAAACTGCGAAATCAGCTCTCGAGGGAAAACCTGTCTGGTCCTTCAATGGCCAAATATATACAAAAGTTAATGAAAAAAACGTTAAAATAAGTTGCGACTCTGACATTGAAAAACTAAGATAATGTGGTTGTACTATAGTTGGTAAAATTGAAATTCTGAATTGTCAGTAATTCTACATTCTAATGTTACATTAATTTTTCAGATACCATGAACACCATTATTTTCTATTTTTATTAATTCCTGTACTTCGAGAATATTCACATTCTGAATTATTCTTATGTACCCAATCATGTAATTCAACTTTTCTAACACTGCACATTCCAATTTTTTTCTGTTTTTAATTTTCTGGTGGTGGTGTGATCCATTTATTGGTGACCTCTGACTGAATACTTTTTTTTGTTACATATACATGCATACTTGTGTGTTTATAGTATATACTATTAATTACATTTATGTTCATATACTTGATTTCATCAAACTATAATCATGTTGGATTTTTTTGATAGCCTGGGACAATACGAAGAAAGGGATACAATAGTCTGTGACATTGGTGAGAGTAAACATGTGTTAGGCGGTGAAAATCAATAGAATATCCTTCACTTCGATATCCGAAGTCTGAGAAAGAACTTTGATGAACTTCTTTTTCATATTCAGTCATTCAATAATGCTAACATCGGTGTAATAGTCCTATCTGAAACTTGGTTATTGGATGATATTCGCACTTTTTATCTTCCCAATTTCGATATTATATATAATGACTCACATTTTAACCAAAATGATGGCTTGATCCTGTTTATAAGGAAGGACATCAACTACAATGCATCTATCAAACGCCTATCTGAAACTAACCTAGTTCAATTATCCTTCGAACTAAATAACCTATCTTTCCTTCTGATAGCCTCTTACAGACCCCCCTCCACCAACGTGGATCTATATCTAACGGAATTCGAAGATTATCTCTCCTCGCTAGATACTCATCATGATATAAATATCTTTTGCGGGGATATAAATATAAATACTCTGAACCTTGCAGATGGGAATGTCATTAATTATACCTATATATTAGCAGAATTGTGATTTTTCCCTTATATCAATAAACCAACAAGAGTAACAGATAGTACCTCCAGCTTCATTGACCATATCTACGTCAAGATGCAAAATGCAAATGCTCATAACGATACAAGAATCAGATCATATATCTTTAAAACCGACATAACTGATCACTACACACTTATGCTGACCGTCCATCTGGATTCTCCAATAAAAATGACTGAACATTCCGATATAATAAAAAAAAATCTACCAATCATAATAAACTCCATAAGTTATTGAAAAGAGAAAACTGGGCGGAAATCTATCAGTCGGTTGAACCAGAAACAGCATATAATTTGTTCATTGGAAAAATATCTCATTATATCGACGTTAGTACAATAACGAAAGTAATTCACTTGAACAATGATAGTACAAAGCTTAAACCTTGGATGACTACTGGTTTGCTGAATTCCATACGACACAGAGATCGTCTGAAACAAAAATTTATAAAATCAAAAAGTCCCGAATCTAAATCTGAATATAAAATATATCGCAACTTCTTATCCAACCTCCTGAGGACCACAAAAAATCAATATTACAGGAACCAAATCGAAATGGCACAGAACAACCCAAAAAAAATATGGGAGTGTATCGGAGAAATTACGCATAACAAAAAATATTCAGGCTCATACACCTTCAATATCCATGATGATGAAAATAAAAAACCAAACACGGATAAAAAAACTGCAGATCACTTCAATAAGTTCTTTTCCAATATAGGTACAACAATGGCAGGAAAAATATTAAAATCCGATCAATCTGCCCCAGAAAGAAAGGTGAACATCAAAGATTCGCTATTCTTACACCCTGTAACGAAAACCGAATTGGTCAACGTTATATCGTCTCTAAAAAATAATACCTCATCGGGACCCGATGAAATTTCTGTGTATCTTTAAAAAAATTTCATACATTTTTTGTTGAACCATTGTGTTTTATTTTGAACTTGATTTTTAGCCGTGGAATAGTGCCCTCCCGATTCAAGGAGTCAACAACAACACCAATATTTAAAAGTGGTGACAAAAAAAAGCTACCAATTATAGGCCAATAACTGTAATAAACAATTTTGCAAAAATTTTTTAAAAATGTTTTTAAGTCCAGACTACTCCATTTTGTACTAAAAATAATATTCTGTCGGATAACCAATTTGGATTCAGGGAAAACCTCTCTACTGAAATAGCGGTATTTCAATTAACAAACTCGGTATTTGATTGTTTTCAAAATCAACAAAAATGCTTGACAGTATTCTTAGACCTGGCTAAGGCTTTTGATACCGTCAATCATGAAATACTTTTCAATCGTCTGGAGTGCAGTGGAATTAGGGGCGTGTCATTGGATATACTGAAAGATTATCTCTCGAAAAGAATGCAGGTAGTTAAAGTGAATACTTCTTTAAGTGATCCATTACCAGTCACCATGGGAGTTCCACAGGGGACAGTCTTGGGCCCTATCCTTTTCTTGTTGTATATAAACAGTATTTTCTCTATCGAACAATTTGATGGCAACTCAATATCTTATGCTGATGACACCGCTGTGTCCTTTGTAGGTAACACCTGGGATGAAGCATACGATAAAGCTGAAAAGGGAATGGCATTAATTTCTAGCTGGCTCAGTAATAGTTTACTAAGCCTCAATATCGAAAAAACCAAATTCATGGATTCTCTCCGACGGCCAAAGATCAACCCACTCTTCAGACCCTACATATCCATAATTTCAACTGTGATTCATCCGCTAATTGACAATGCCCCTCCGTAACAAAAACTCAATCGATAAAATACCTTGGTGTTATGGTAGATCAATTTCTGCGCTGGAATGAGCATATCACATACACTACAAAAAGACTTCGTAAATTGATTTACAAATTTTACCAACTCAGGAATATTCTGAATAAAAAAACTCTCATGATGATCTATAGCGCACTATCAGAATCCATATTCGTTACTGTATTATTACTTGGGGGGAACATTCAAAACTATATTGTGGAATCTGGAGACAGTCCAAAATACATTACTTAAAATCTTATTGAAGAAAAATAGAAGATTCTCCACCACGAAATTGTACGAAGAAGCAGATGTCTTCAATGTGAAGAAGCTTTATATTTATCATTGTCTCCTGTGGATTATGAACACACCCTTGAATTTTAAAACACACCCGCATAACACCCGCCTTAACACAAACCAGAACATTGATGTTCCCTTTGTTGGACTTCGGCATATTCAGAGATTTGTAACATATATTGGACCCAAACTTCATAATCAATTACCCTCTGAATTGAAGAATATTACTAGTATCAAAAAAATTAAACCAAAATTGAAATTTTTTATGAAGAATAGTTTTGATTGCTTAAATGCTATACTGGAAAACATTTAATGGCCACACATGTTTGCTCTCGACGAACTAGTCTACATTTTCTATCAAATGAATTGTATCCATATAATGAGAACGATGATGCCACAACACAAGCTTGCTTAGGTGGCATCTCCTTCTCTATAAACGTGTATCCCCGGCTACTATATTATGTTTGTAACTAATATTACGTTTAGGCACTCGATTATATTATATTTATAACGGATTCATTTTCTATTGTGCTCTGTCATATATTAACTGAATAAAAATTACTTACTAACTTACTAATTACTTACTGTATTTGACAGTGTTTTCTAAGTATTCCAAAATTGTAGTTTCCCATTCTCAAATCTGATGAAAAATCGATATGATTTATGAATACGAAATCACAAAAGTTTCACTGATGTAATACTCGGAACTGAATGGTACCAGATAGTAAATGAAGTTTATCTTCCAGTCGTAGATTTTTCTACATCCTCGATGAGCATTTGAACAACAAAAGGTTTATTTCTGAAATTGCGGAAAACGTGCTAGAGTTGGTGGTATGTATTAACATACCACATTCATTATGAAGAGAATACTTTGATCCAAAAGTATTTGCAATGTCTATATCAAATAAGCTTTGCAAGCTTTTGATTATGATTTGACATATAATTTTAGTTACTATAACGATCTTCTAATGAATTTTCAACATATGTTCCTAAAGCAATGAAATGAAATATACTTGAAGTGAAAATAATAACAGAAACTGGGAATACCATAATTTTATTCCACATAATATTTTCAGGCCTCAGTACCATGGAGAAAAAAATTAAAAATATTCTCCAGAACTCAAACAATTGCCTTAACGGCATATGAGTATATTGGAGAAAAATTCAACAAACGTTTTTCACGTACTTATACTCTGAAGAAATGGTACCAAACTGTTGATGCTTCACCTGGTTTTTCTCAGGGAGTTTTAGAGGCAATAAAATAAAGAGGGGCTGAACTGAATTGATTTGTAAACTTGTTTTCGATGAAAGATCGATTGGAAAGAAAATTGAGTGGAATGGAAAACATTATTCGGTTTCGTCGATCTGGGTACTGGCTTTGATTCAGACAATTTGAGAAAGGCAAAAGAAGGCCTTGTATTTATGCTCATAGCTCTGAACCAGCATTGGTTACTTCGAATTGCCTATTTTCTGGTGGATGGGTTGGACATTATTGAAAAAGCAAATCTGTTGCAGAAGTGTTTGTAGTTTATTCATGAATCTGGTGTGGAGGTTGCATCCGTTACTTTTGATGGACCACCGCCAAGTTATCTATGGCAAGGAAGCTTGGGCCTGATCAAAAACAAAAACCTCTTTTTTCACATCCTAAAACAAGAAATGAAGCGAATGTTGTCTTGAACCAAAGCTATATGATGAAAATGGCAAGAAACTGCTTTGAAAGCCAAAAAATCATAGAAGATAGAGAAGGATTTTTTTTTAACCGGGATTATTTAGATAAATCATACATTATCCAAGAAACTCAGGGTTCATGTGTTCCAACGGAGTTGAGAAAGAGACACCCATCGTGGACAAGAGGAAAAATGAAAGTTGAATGAGCAGTCCAAACTCTGAGCAAGAGTGTTGTAGCAGAAGCTTTAGCATTCTTGAAATTGAATTTATTCTCCAATAATATCAATATCGTTAGACATACCTTAACTAACAATAACAGACGTTCAGAATATAGGTGGTTACCACGCAAATGCAGTCAACTCGGACACACATAATTTGTTAGGAGAACCGTCACTAGGCATAGCCGGAGGTATGGTAATGGCACTCGCATCGGAAGATGCGGAACCAGTGCCAAGTTTTCATATTGGCAAACCAGCCGGAACGGACTTCACAAACAACTTAATCGGAAATTTCAGCCCAATTGGACAGCGAAGACCAAAGATACATCAACAGTTAGCTGGGTATGGAAACACAGTGGATTCATTCAATGAATATGTTCCAAGTACTCGGTTCAATCTGCGATATATCAGGTCGCTATCGGATATAATAGGGAAATTCGAAACTTTTCGGATTGAGAAAGTCACTTCAAAGAACTTGGGCCTCTCAGGTGGAGAAACTCAAGTGATAAAGACACACCCAAAGGATGTTGACGGAAGAGTTAAGCTGGAGGGATCGGAGCGTTCGATGAAAGTCAGCCGCCACTAGCTCAACGGCACATCTGGGTGCAGCAAACTGCTTCGGGTTCCAACTGTACAAAGGAGATAATGCAGGAGAGGACCGAGCAGAGAGGACTGCATGAGTTTGTATCTCGTCGCGTGAACAACACCACCAGTTCGCTCTGCAAAATAAGGGAACACCGAAAAAAAAAACAGGTAAAAAAAGTGCATTGAGTGTGACACACAGAACTTTGCTCAAGGTGATGAAATCTGAAGAGAAAATAACGAAAGTAGGAGATTAAATTAATTTCGTTGATTCGTTAACCCTTCAGTGAACGGGTTCGGTATCTCAGACCAGAGCGTAAACAAATTCCCCTCTTTTTTCGTCACGCGTGCGCTGACGCGTCTGCCCCTCCCAGAACCTTCCTGTTTCATTTCGCTCTGCACATCTACAAGAGTAGTTGTTAGTGGAGATCGGTATTTCATGTTATTGTTAGTTTCGGTCTGTGAGGCCCAACCCGTTCACTAGTGAAACTTTCAATTTTATCGTTTATTTGAATCCTATCAAGTACAAGTATGTCTGATCCATATGAAAAAGAGGTGAGGAAACTCCAGAATCTATTTGACGGGGTGTCTAGTGGTGATGAATATGCAGATGATTCGGATTCTGAGAGATAAGATCGTATGATCGTCAGTGACCACTTTTCAGAAACTGAAGAGGAGGAGGATATAGAGGAGATAAATGAACATAACGATAATGAAGGCGGAGATGATGGCGATACAGCTGCTCGTACCAGAGGTATTACGCACGATCAAAAAAAAAATACATTTATATTATTTTGGGAAAAATGGGTTCAAGTGGTGCAAAATGGGTCAACCAAAGAATGTTAGAACCAGATCACACAATTTGGTGCGGAAACTTCCCGGAGACGTAGGCGAGGAAAAAAAAGCGAAGACTGTTCTCCATTCTTGGGAGTTATTCATAAGCCCTAATGTATAACAGGAAATTGTGGATTGTACTAACAAATACATTTGTAAAATTGCCGACTCATATAAGGATAAAGACGATGTCAAACTAAATGACTTAATTGGAATCAGAGCTCTCCTGGGACTTCTTTATATGGCTGGCGTTTTCCGGAGTAACCGCCTTTCGATTTACGAATTATGGGCAACAGATGGTACTGGGGTTGAAATTTTCCGTGCGACCATGGCGCTAAAAAGGTTCCGATTTTTATTGAGATGTTTACGTTTCGATGATCTCAATCTCAATCTCAATCTTGCTGCTATAAGAAATGTTTTCGAAAATATCAACAGTACTTTTCGGAAACGTTATTGTCTAGGACAATATGATACCATTGACGATATGTTGTTGAGGATTCCGTGGGAGATGTCCATTCAGGATGTATATTCCTAATAAGCCAGCTAGATATGGGCTGAAAATATCCTTGTTGGTGAACGCGAAGTATTTTACACATGTAATTTGGAAGTGTATGTAAGAACTCAACCCAATGGACCGTATAAAGTGGAAAACAATGCTATTGAGGTAGTTGTCAGATTGACAGAACCAATACACAATTCAAACAGAAATGTGATTATGGATAATTGGTTTACATTTGTCACAACTTTGTTAAAAAATCATAAACTCACTCTTCTGGGTACCTTACACACCAACAAGAGAGACATTCCTCCAGAATTACCACTTCCAGAACGACCTGTCAAATCAAGTATGTTTGCCTTCACAGCGGATATGACTATAGTATCATATAGACCAAAGAAAATAAAAATGTATATTCTAATAAGCCAGCTAGATATGGGCTGAAATGATAACCTTTAATGTAACGGAAGGCGTTTTAACAGTTGATCAATTTGACTGTATGTAGAACTAACCCAAAGGACCCTATAAGTGGAAAACAATGCTATTAGGTAGTTGTCAGATTGACAACAATCATCAATTAAACAGAAATGTGACTAAGGATAATCTATTTCATTCACAACTTTCTAAATCATAAACTCACTCTTCTGTACTTACGCACCAACTAAAGAAGACTTCACTCAAATTACCACTTCAGAACGACCTGTCAAATCAAGTATGTCTTGCCTCACAGGATATGACTTTAGTATCATATAGACCAAAATAAATGAAGTTGTACATGCACCATCCGTGTTGAGTAACTGTGAAGAATTCGAAAGAAATGATAACCACAATGTAACGAAGCGTCTTGATACAGTTGATCAGATGGTTTCATCCTATAGTTAGCAGAAATAGCGGAGTGTGGAATGACAATTTTTTTATGGTTTGCTTGATGTTGCCGGGTGAATTTATCATTATATTACAGATCAAAACAAGATAAACCATTTCACGGAGGACTTTCCTGAAGGACTCAGTCTTACTGATTGGACCAACTGAATAGAAAGCAGTGACAAATATATCAGATATGAACACTGAAAGGAAACTTTGTAACACACCTATTATCGGTTTTACAATCCTCCGGTAGAGGTAGATGCAACCCTGTGGATCGAAAAGATATCGCTGTCACGATTGTGGTAAAATGATTTGTTAGAACGTTAAACAAACATCCCGGATTTGTTACAGAAGACTTTAGTTTTCATGTGTATATCATTATAATCTTTTATTTAATGTTCAAACGAATAAATTTCTCATTTTATACTATTACTTTACTATATTAAACTGTTCCTCTTCTGTGAATACGGTATTTCTGTGAAAAGATGTCTACTAATTTCTTTGGTCTGATAGATCCAACCCATTCCATCTTGTAATATTTTGCTACCACTTCACTGAAGAATTAATGAGTACGGGTGTATATCCCGGTTTGTCAGACCAGCATGCCTTCTGATATCAAAATATTTGGCGGGACCACTGGAAGCTCGAATACACATTGTATTACAACCATTGTCGAATCTTCTTTCGATTCTCGTTATATCATTGTCTATTTTATCCATTGAACAAATATATTTCAGAACATTTGGCAAAACCCTCGGATTGAACAGTCAGCAATTCATTTTGAGTGGATAGATATCAACATATTATACCCTGTTTGACGAATCATCACGACCATTTACATTCAAAACAATTATTCCCATGAGAAATTAGGACACATACGTATGGCTGGGAAATAGATGAACAATGAAGAGTTGGGTGTTATGCTGTTCTTGAAAAAAGACTGAGGAACCTAGGGTCGTACCAGCTGACAGTGGGAAAAATATACATATATAATATATTATATATATATATATATATATATATATATATATATATATATATATATATATATATATATATATATATATATATATATTGTAATATAATAATAATTGTAAAAATGATTTTGTTGATTATTTTGTCCCAATTTGGGTTTTGAATTGATATGATATGATAAAGATTTTTTCGCCCTGTATAATATACTTTGCAATGTAATAATAATTGCTAGCTAACGTCACTGTTCTCTCGTCACGTTGCTGCCAATTGTTATAACTTTTCTTACCACAGCTAAACTCAGTTGGTACGCCTCTTGTCTCAGATAGCCGGTTCAGGCAATTGAGCCACTAACCACTGCTTGATGTCAAATCTCAATCTTTTCAATGTTTATAAGTATGATTGCTGATAATTGTGGAAAACAAACGACAAAGTATCAAAAAGCAATTATTTCCTTCATTCAGGAAAACTTGAATTAACCTGGCCTACGATAGATAACTTATTCTATAGTCAATCTGCAAATTTTCATGGATAATCATGAGAAACAGGTCATGGATAAATAGACACAACCTCACTTTTACCTTGTCAGTGAATATTTCTTTAATAGTTCAAAATTAAATGAAATGAAGTTCTTCTGATGGGATATGAGTTATTAGTGAAGTTGTTCAGTTCGTGATGTGCACTAGGAAAGTTTATACCTGTCGCTGGAACTGTCACTGTTCAATATACACCCAGAATTTGGATTCTCTTTCAATCTAATGCTCCCAGGAACTCCAATACCAAAAAGAAGGAACCATACAAATCCAGAAATCAGCTTTGGAACATTTGTATATGGTGTACAAACAAAATGTCGTGACCCAGACGAACAGAATGTATTAGACACTGCTTATTTGGTGGAACACAAAACAGCGACATAATTGTTATGATATAAAATTAACACAGGAGGACTATTGTACACTCGAGGCTCTAGATCAACCGAAGACATGTAATGGAATACCTTCCATATTTTACGGTGCATGGATGGAAGAATTGAAAACACTGCATATTGATTTACATGATACTCTAGGTTCAGATCCAATTGAAATTCTAATTGGTGCTGATGTTGCTGGAAAGTTGTATACAGGGCGAAGACATATTTTGACATGTGGTTTAGTAGCAGTTGAGACTTTGTTGGGATGGACACTTATGGGAAAAATTCCATCAGATCTGCCAAACTTCAGTACGACTTTGACAGTTCACTCACTCTTTGTGAAAGATGCTACTATTACCAAACTATGGGAATTAGACGTATTAGGGATTGAAGAGCCATCCGAAAGAAAATCTCGTCAAGATCTGGCAAATGAAGCAAAAGAACTCTTCCTAAAAACGATCACGGTTGATACGAGGGTCGTTACAAGGTTAGGTTGCCATGGCTGGATGGACATCCTCCACTTTCGGATAATTATGCTCTGGCGAAAAAAAGACTTGAATCCACTTTGAAGAACTGAAGAATGCACAGCTAATCGCATCTTATGATCAAGTCTTCAAGGAGTGGCTTCCAGAGGAAATTATTGAGCAGGTCACCGAGTCTGAGATTGACGTCCCTGTTCATTATTTACCTCACAGGCCGGTGATCAAAGAAAGTAGTTCAATGACGAAAATAAGACCAGTATTCGACGCTTCATCACATGAAAACGATAAACCCGCACTAAACCACTGTCTAGAAAAAGGCTTGAACTTAATAGAACTGATACCTACTATTTTGCTCAGGTTTCGGCAACAAAAAATCGGTGTCGTATCGGATATTCGAAAAGCCTTCCTACAGATAAGTGTTCATGAAGCAGATAGAAATTTTCTACGATTCTTGTGGATTGATCAAGATGGAAATGAAACAATTTATCGTCACAGAAGAGTTGTATTTGGCGTGAACAGTAGTCCATTTTTGCTTGGCGCTACAATCGAGTATCATATATCAAAGATTCGAAGTAAATGTACGGGGACTGATGTCTTATATTCCAGTGACACTATTGAGAAACAAGCCAGGAGTTTTTATGTAGATAATTGTGTAACGAGTGTTCCTGATGAAAAAACTCTAAGTAAATTCATTAAAGAGGCAAGTTTCCTTATGTCGGAGGAGATCTTGCCAGGACTAAGACTTCGGTGAGTGAATCTGAATTTCTACAAAAATATCATACAGTGTCATCCTCAAAGTATGCACCATATGGGAAACTTATTTATTAAGGATTTTTTCGACAAAAAGTTATTCCTGGTAAAAGTTTGTGCATCTTCTAAATTAATATACACAAACAAATTATGTGAAACACACGTAATATACAGGAGCCTCAAAATTTATTTCGAGAAAGCGTAAAGTACCCTTATTTTGAAAAATCAGGGAAATGTTATTTAGGAAAGTTGTTCAGCATTGGAAAAATACATCTAGATTTGGAGTTATGGCCATCTAAGTGGAGTTTTATATTTTTACCATTTTTTTTTGAATGGGGACTACGAAAAAAAAATTGCTAAAACGATAAATAGACAGCATCCTGTATATGACGGTTTATATTACAAATAACACAACTATTGTGTTACCCATGGCATTTTTTTAGAGAAAGATAGTTTTGAAGTATTTGGTGCAAAGTCATTTTTTTTAACACCGAAAATTGCTCAAAATTATACAGCATTGTAACAAGATCTCAATATTCAATAATATCAATTCAAAAAACATCAAAATAGAATTAGTATTCCGGCACAAACTAATTACATTTATTTTGTGGAGTTTTTCTTTTCCAATATAATTGTTTCAAGTTGGCTTTGAAAACAAACGAATGTTTGACATCAAGAACTTGACATATTTGCTAAATATTTATTACGTAGTTATTGTTATTGCTTATTTCGTTAACGTTTGATATAAGTACTATTTATATAATATTAAAATGCTACAAAAGAAAAAAAGTTGAGATTATATTGTTGTGTGGGAAAAATACTCCAAGCAGAAAAGTTACAGACATTTTTAATGCCAGGCATCTAATCGCAATGTAAATCACATACGGTAACCCGCATTTTGAATTAATTAGAGAAACAGGCAGTATAATAACAATTTCAAAAAACCTCACACAGCTGCAGAAGTGTCTATAGAAGTGGACGAGAAAGTGTGTTTGAAAGTTATCGAAAATGGTAAGACATCAATTAAACAAATATCGACATCTCTTCGTGTACCTTTCACTAGTGTACAAATTTTTTCAAGAAAGAATAAATCCAAAGCTGTTAAACCAAAATCTTCAGATAGTTTAAAAGAAAGGGATTTTATCCCAAGATTTGAGTTTTCCGCATGGTTCCCAATAAATATTTTATGGACTGATGGAGCAACATTTAAAACTAATAGAACAAGTAAGTTCACAGAACTGTAGATGGTGGGCTACAGAAAACCTTCACTATAGAGTGCAAGGACCAATACTCATTTAAGGTGAATGTCTTATGTGGACTGTTGAACAATACTGTGATTGGTCCCTCATTCATTGATGGAAACTTTAATGCCAACCGATAATTGCAATTTTTACAACAAGATTTATAACCAATTCTAAATCAAATGCCGCGTAGACAAAGAGACAGAATTTGGTATCAGTTAGATGGAGATAATGTTTACTGTAGTGTAGCAATACGACAATAATTAAAGGAAACATTTAATTGAAAATGGGAACTTACTCAGAGTATCCAATGCCAGCGCGCTCACCAGATTCAACCCCAATGGATTTCTTTTTTTGGGGTCTATTGAAGAACGAAGTTTACAAACATTGTCCTTTCAGGGTTAGAGAACATTTAAAAACTGTGATTACTAATTGTGTGAGGGCCATACAACCGCGGTACATTACGAATGCAGTCAACGATTGTGTAAGAAGAACCGAACTGTGCATGTGTCGGGATGGCATCATACTGAGATGTAAAATACTTCTTTCGGAAACATGCTTTTGTTTTCAAAGTGATATAACAATTATTTTGGACAGAAAATATCCAGAGAATCAATGCCTTTGTGCCGAAATACTTATTGTATTTGGATGTTTTGTGATTCGATATTATTGAATATTCAGTTCTGTTTACAATATCGTATAATTTTGAGCAATTTTCAGTGTTAACAAAAAATAAAAATAACTACACCAAAAACTTTGAAAATTATTTTACTCTTCAAAAAAATTGACGTGGTTAACACAATAGTTGTGTGATATGTAATATAACAGTCTTTTAAATGAACCTCGATACAGGATATGTCTATTTATCGTTTTAGCATATTTTTTTTTCGTAGTCCCCTTTGGAAAAAAATGTGTAAAAAAATTTAACTTTACTTAGATGGCCAATACTCCAAATCTAGATGTATTTTGTAATGCTAAACAAGTTTTCTGAATGACATTTTCTGAAATTTTTCAAAATAAGGGTACTTTCGAAATCAAATTGTTTAGGGCTCCTCGTTTAGTTTTAGGGGATGCACAAACTTTTACCAGGAATAACTTTTCGTAGAAAAACCCGTAATAAATAAGTAAGGATGACACTGTATATTCGCTAAGTAATTCTCACCAAATTGGGCAAATTTAGTGAAAATCATCAAGTGAAGTGTGTCATGGGTTTGTTTGCCTGTGCGTTTCTGGTATCTCTCTGCCTTTTACAATTTTTGATTATATGATTAATGATAATTCTTACTGAACTTTTTTTTGCAGTTGGAACACCAAGAAAATGTCATCGGAAATATAACGGGTGAAATCGATTTGTTGATTATAAATACAGAGTTGGCCATGCAAGAAAGCAGAAGGAGGAATGGTCTTTATAAAATTCCATTGTAGATTAGTTTTGTAAATATTTTTTATATTATTTCTATATATATTTTTTATTTTGTGATTAGTTCAGGTAGTCTCGAAAGTGAAAAAAAAATATTTCATGATTTATATTGTAATTTTCTACTCAATACATGCATTCTGAAAATGAAAAAAAGTATTTCATGATTTAATATTGTAATTTTCAACTTAATACATGCATTCTGAAAATGAAAAAAAAAGGTTTCGTGATTTTATATTGTAATTTTCCACTTGATACATGCATTCTGAAAATTAGTTGCATTTCTATCATTTTGATGGCCTGTTCATATACTCGTTGATCGTAGAATGATCAGAACAGGAACCCAGAGAACAGAATCGTCCACATTTTGTTCTATCGAACAGAGAATATCTACAAGAGTTAACCGGGTGTCAACGAATCTATTAGACAAGTCATAACTTCTAGAATATAAGGTGTATCAAAATGAGATTTGGTATAGGTAAATGGTATGTGAAAAAGAGAGTTTTCATATATTTCTCACTTCCTGGTCACCTCCGGTTTCACCGGAAATGGCTCCGGTTTTGAATTTTTAAATGGAACACCCTGTATATTGTAAAATTTTTTGATTTCTGAGACAACTCTGGATCAGAATGTAACATTTTGAAAAGTTTCTACGCCTACTTCATTTTTTAGAGTCACTTTTAATATTGCATCTAGGTGGCCATGATCGGACGTAAACCAATATGAAGACATCAAGAATGTCAGCAAAATACAATCGCAAATTTTTTGTGACTAGTATGACAGATAGGAATAGGACCAATTGGCAAAGTTACATTTTCGTGTCTAACTATTATTTTTCAAATAGCTACAATTTTTTGACAAACACTTTCCAAAAAAAGGATTTTTTGACGAATCTAACGATACTAATTTATTTGCGATTGGAATAAAAATAAGAACAAAAATCAAATACTACTAAGGAAAATACTGGATAATTATTTATTTACTTTTGTCAAGTATGTCATGGATAGCCATGATGCATATTTTGCAGTTATTTTATCAAGTCTTCTTTGGAAAACAAAACACTCACTTAGGTAATGACTTTGACATAAGCTTTATGTGCAGACAGTAAAAGTTTCTTGATTTTCGTTGAATTTCAGTTGAATTTTTCTTCAAAATAATGTATACTCAAAGTGAATGCTATTGAGTTGTATGCTCAGATATATACCAATCGGCAACATCCAGCCCATCAGAATTTTCGGTATGTTGAGAATCGTTTTAGGCAAGAAGGAAATCAAGAGGCGGAACAGAGGTTTATCATAATTGAAGAGACTGAGATTAACGTTCTTGCTATGGTTGAGATTGATAAAACGGTTTCTTTAAGAGAAATTACTCAAGAAATGCAGATAAGTTACATCAACATTTTTATGCTGACGATGGCGATAGACGGGTAGTGTTCTGTGGTTGGCTGCTTCAGAATCATAGTGATAACTCAAATTTTATCAACTTCATTCTATTTTCCAACGAATCACGAATTACATATAATGGTATATTTAATAAGCAAAATATTCGGTACTGGGCCCAACAAAATCAACATGCAATGAGAGGGCAATTTTCGAAGAAGCTTTGGCGCCAATGTCTGGGCTGCTATCATTGGAAACAGAATAATTGGTTTCGAAGTCAGTTAACAGGGTTTAGGTAATTAGGTTTCCTTCAAATGAAATCGTGGATCACCTTTATAATCTACCTCTAGCAGTTTTTTCGGCGAATTTACTTCCAACAAGATGGAGCACCCCCTCATTATACCAATAAGTTTTTAATTACCTACTAGACCATTTTAATAATCGAGTTATTGAAACCAATGGTCCAGTACGGTGGCCTGTCCGCTCACCGGATCTCACTGTGCTCGATTTCTTCATTTGGGGATATGTTAAAGAAAAGGTTCACTATTCACTCTTGATCCCACTGTGCTCGATTTCTTCATTTGGGAATATGTTAGAGAAAAGGTTTACTATGCACTCTTGAAATCTTAGAAGAAACGGGCTTTTAGAAGTATAACGCCTCAAATGTTAAGGAACGTGTTGAGAGAAACAATTGAACGAGCTGAAATGTGTGTTGAACAAGGATAAATGCACTTTGAAAATCCACTACAGTGAAAGTAAATTAATTATTATCCATGGCACACTTGACAAAAGTAAATACATCATTATCCAGTATTTTCCTTGGTAATATTTAATTTATGTTCATATTTTTAATCCAATCGCGTCGATTCAGTAGAATGACAGATGGGTGCAATAAACATTTCATTGCACTAATGCAATAAAGAACCAGTTTTCTCACTATATATAGTTCAATAAAGTTTTGGTTTTTGAATGAACGTAGAAAAATATATAACAGCCAAACTTCACAATAATTTTAATGAATGTGAATTTCTCTTCCACAATCCTTCGGGGATTCTGAAACTTGAAAGCTAATATTAGAAGGTCAAAGAATAATTCAGTGAGAAAATTAAATAATAATTTCTGTGAAAAAAATGGAAGAAGTATTATAACAAACTGGACTGGTGGTCGTGAGCGTAGGGGCGCTGGCTGATGTCCAGATGGTCCGAGTTCGAATCTCGGCACGGCTAATGAAATGATAGTTTCGTCGAGCGGGAGGAGATCGGTGACTAACCGAACATTCTTGGTACCTAGATACCAATCCTTCGGACTGTCCACGGTTACTAGCCGAGTAGTGCTTCGGATGACACTTAAAAAGATAAGGTCCCCGTCTTCTTAACTCACACAAGTCTCTGACTTCTTAGGGTTGCTTCGCAACTGAATTGGTGGTTGAAAACAATTATTAAAAAAATTATGTAGAAAAAATGAAATTCCAGTTTTATATATTTTATTTGGGATGACCATGTTTTCATAGCATTCATATTTCTAGCTGATATACACCTTTATCATGACAGGGTGGATATTAGTTATTTGTATTGATTACATTTTTAACCGACGAAACCAAAAAGGAGGACCCGTATATTTTTTTCCATCATTTTTTTTTTATGTATGATCACGCATAACTTTTTACTGAGGCGTCCAATTTCGATAAATTTTTCATTGGATAGTGTGTACTTTGAAGGTGGTCCCATTTGAATTTAAAGGATGAAATCCACCCCTAAGGTTAGCAAAATGAAGGATATTGATCACTCTCTCTCTCTGGTCCGTTAACCGATTCTATCAGGCATAACTTTGTACTGGGTTCTTCGATTTGGATGATTCTGTTTTTAATAGATAGGGTATACCTTATATTCAGATTCCGAATGTAATTATATACCCTTGCGGGTAGAAAAATAGGGGATAATTGAGTTTTCACTTATGAACATTGGCACACACATACGTAGTTGACAATGACAGATCGCTACTGACATTATTTCTGTTCCACATCCGTCAAAACCATTATATTCTATGAGAGGATGGAATGATATACAAAGTAATGAATATAAACTAACCAGAACAACAAAAATGATTTATATTACAACAAATAAAAATTTAACTGGTAATAGTTGGAGTAAGGTGGGTAAGTAAGTATTTTGGAAGTAATAAAAAAAAGTAGGTGGTAATTAGTATATTTTAGCCATAAAAAATTGAAAAATAAAAACTTTTTAACAAAAAATTAAACCGACGAAATACGGAACTGAAAAGTAAAAAATAAAATAAACCTTCTTAGTCTCACTAACTAAGCTCCTAAACTAATGTAAGTAACTAATTTTGAGTCGGCGCCAAACAAACAATCAACGAACATCATTAAATTACTTCAAAAAAATTATCAGAATGTCACCGCGCAGCTCGATGCCATCATTTTACGCCTTACCTAATTCATTTGCTTTTTTGTTTGGCGCCGACTCAAAATTAGTTACTTACATTAGTTTAGGAGCCTAGTTACTGAGACTAAGAAGGTTTATTTTAATTTTTACTTTTCAGTTCCGTATTTCGTCGGTTTAGTTTTTTTTTAAAACCCATGTATTTTTTTTCATTTTCAGAATGCATGCATTGAGTAGAAAATTACAATATATAAATCATGTAACTTTTTTTTCATTTTCGGAATGCATGTATTGAATGGAAAATTACAATATAACATCATGACACTTTTTTTTTTTTTAAAAATAAAACATGTCTTTTTTTTTATTTTATTTGACACAAGCTTCTGAAAAAAAAAAAGATTTCATGATTTTATATTGTAATTTTCCACAATACAGCATTCTGAAAATTAAAAAAAACATGATTTATATTGTAATTTTCTACTTAATACATGCATTCTGAAAATAAAAAAAAGGTTTCATGATTTTATATTGTAATTTTCCACTCAATACAGCATTCTGAAAATTAAAAAAAATACATGATTTATATTGTAATTTTCTACTTATATGCATTCTGAAATGGCTTTCATGATTTTGATTTCATATACTCGTTGATCGTAGAATGATCAGAACAGGAACCCAGAGAACAGAATCGTCCACATTTTGTTCTATCGAACAGAGAATATCTACAAGAGTTAACCGGGTGTCAACGAATCTATTAGACAAGTCATAACTTCTAGAATATAAGGTGTATCAAAATGAGATTTGGTATAGGTAAATGGTATGTGAAAAAGAGAGTTTTCATATATTTCTCACTTCCTGGTCACCTCCGGTTTCACCGGAAATGGCTCCGGTTTTGAATTTTTAAATGGAACACCCTGTATATTGTAAAATTTTTTGATTTCTGAGACAACTCGGGATCAGAATGTAACATTTTGAAAAGTTTCTACGCCTACTTCATTTTTAGAGTCACTTTTAATATTGCATCTAGGTGGCCATGATCGGACGTAAACCAATATGAAGACATCAAGAATGTCAGCAAAATACAATCGCAAATTTTTTGTGACTAGTATGACAGATAGGAATAGGACCAATTGGCAAAGTTACATTTTCGTGTCTAACTATTATTTTTCAAATAGCTACAATTTTTTGACAAACACTTTCCAAAAAAAGGATTTTTTGACGAATCTAACGATACTAATTTATTTGCGATTGGAATAAAAATAAGAACAAAAATCAAATACTACTAAGGAAAATACTGGATAATTATTTATTTACTTTTGTCAAGTATGTCATGGATAGCCATGATGCATATTTTGCAGTTATTTTATCAAGTCTTCTTTGGAAAACAAAACACTCACTTAGGTAATGACTTTGACATAAGCTTTATGTGCAGACAGTAAAAGTTTCTTGATTTTCGTTGAATTTCAGTTGAATTTTTCTTCAAAATAATGTATACTCAAAGTGAATGCTATTGAGTTGTATGCTCAGATATATACCAATCGGCAACATCCAGCCCATCAGAATTTTCGGTATGTTGAGAATCGTTTTAGGCAAGAAGGAAATCAAGAGGCGGAACAGAGGTTTATCATAATTGAAGAGACTGAGATTAACGTTCTTGCTATGGTTGAGATTGATAAAACGGTTTCTTTAAGAGAAATTACTCAAGAAATGCAGATAAGTTACATCAACATTTTTATGCTGACGATGGCGATAGACGGGTAGTGTTCTGTGGTTGGCTGCTTCAGAATCATAGTGATAACTCAAATTTTATCAACTTCATTCTATTTTCCAACGAATCACGAATTACATTTAATGGTATATTTAATAAGCAAAATATTCAGTACTGGGCCCAACAAAATCAACATGCAATGAGAGGGCAATTTTCAAGGAAGCTTTGGCGTCAATGTCTGGGCTGCTATCATTGGAAACAGAATAATTGGTTTCGAAGTCAGTTAACAGGGTTTAGGTAATTAGGTTTCCTTCAAATGAAATCGTGGATCACCTTTATAATCTACCTCTAGCAGTTTTTTCGGCGAATTTACTTCCAACAAGATGGAGCACCCCCTCATTATACCAATAAGTTTTTAATTACCTACTAGACCATTTTAATAATCGAGTTATTGAAACCAATGGTCCAGTACGGTGGCCTGTCCGCTCACCGGATCTCACTGTGCTCGATTTCTTCATTTGGGGATATGTTAAAGAAAAGGTTCACTATTCACTCTTGATCCCACTGTGCTCGATTTCTTCATTTGGGGATATGTTAGAGAAAAGGTTTACTATGCACTCTTGAAATCTTAGAAGAAACGGGCTTTTAGAAGTATAACGCCTCAAATGTTAAGGAACGTGTTGAGAGAAACAAATGAACGAGCTGAAATGTGTGTTGAACAAGGATAAATGCACTTTGAAAATCCACTACAGTGAAAGTAAATTAATTATTATCCATGGCACACTTGACAAAAGTAAATACATCATTATCCAGTATTTTCCTTGGTAATATTTAATTTATGTTCATATTTTTAATCCAATCGCGTCGATTCAGTAGAATGACAGATGGGTGCAATAAACATTTCATTGCACTAATGCAATAAAGAACCAGTTTTCTCACTATATATAGTTCAATAAAGTTTTGGTTTTTGAATGAACGTAGAAAAATATATAACAGCCAAACTTCACAATAATTTTAATGAATGTGAATTTCTCTTCCACAATCCTTCGGGGATTCTGAAACTTGAAAGCTAATATTAGAAGGTCAAAGAATAATTCAGTGAGAAAATTAAATAATAATTTCTGTGAAAAAAATGGAAGAAGTATTATAACAAACTGGACTGGTGGTCGTGAGCGTAGGGGCGCTGGCTGATGTCCAGATGGTCCGAGTTCGAATCTCGGCACGGCTAATGAAATGATAGTTTCGTCGAGCGGGAGGAGATCGGTGACTAACCGAACATTC
The DNA here is from genome assembly GCA_018342105.1 of Gonioctena quinquepunctata. Taxonomy (NCBI): domain Eukaryota; kingdom Metazoa; phylum Arthropoda; class Insecta; order Coleoptera; family Chrysomelidae; genus Gonioctena; species Gonioctena quinquepunctata. Next base: position 5,437 of record JAFIRS010002897.1, on the reverse strand, counting down.
TTGGTACCTAGATACCAATCCTTCGGACTGTCCACGGTTACTAGCCGAGTAGTGCTTCGGATGACACTTAAAAAGATAAGGTCCCCGTCTTCTTAACTCACACAAGTCTCTGACTTCTTAGGGTTGCTTCGCAACTGAATTGGTGGTTGAAAACAATTATTAAAAAAAATTATGTAGAAAAAATGAAATTCCAGTTTTATATATTTTATTTGGGATGACCATGTTTTCATAGCATTCATATTTCTAGCTGATATACACCTTTATCATGACAGGGTGGATATTAGTTATTTGTATTGATTACATTTTTAACCGACGAAACCAAAAAGGAGGACCCGTATATTTTTTTCCATCATTTTTTTTTTATGTATGATCACGCATAACTTTTTACTGAGGCGTCCAATTTCGATAAATTTTTCAGTGGATAGGGTGTACTTCGAAGGTGGTCCCATTTGAATTTAAAAGATGAAATCCACCCCTAAGGTTAGCAAAATGAAGGATATTGATCACTCTCTCTCTCTGGTCCGTTAACCGATTCTATCAGGCATAACTTTGTACTGGGTTCTTCGATTTGGATGATTCTGTTTTTAATAGATAGGGTATACCTTATATTCAGATTCCGAATGTAATTATATACCCTTGCGGGTAGAAAAATAGGGGATAATTGAGTTTTCACTTATGAACATTGGCACACACATACGTAGTTGACAATGACAGATCGCTACTGACATTATTTCTGTTCCACATCCGTCAAAACCATTATATTCTATGAGAGGATGGAATGATATACAAAGTAATGAATATAAACTAACCAGAACAACAAAAATGATTTATATTACAACAAATAGTAAAAGTTGATAATCATATTATTTAACTGGTAATAGTTGAGTAAGGTGGGTAAGTATGATTTATATTAAAAAAAAATAATTTTGTTGTATAAACTTTTAACAAAATTAAACCGACGAATACGGAACTGAAAGTAAAATAAATAAACCTTCTTAGTCTCACTATAAGCTCCTAAACTAATGAGTACTATTTGAGTCGGCGCCAAACAAACAATCAACGAACATCATTAAATTACTTCAAAAAAATTATCAGAATGTCACCGCGCAGCTCGATGCCATCATTTTACGCCTTACCTAATTCATTTGCTTTTTTGTTTGGCGCCGACTCAAAATTAGTTACTTACATTAGTTTAGGAGCCTAGTTACTGAGACTAAGAAGGTTTATTTTAATTTTTACTTTTCAGTTCCGTATTTCGTCGGTTTAGTTTTTTTTTAAAACCCATGTATTTTTTTTCATTTTCAGAATGCATGCATTGAGTAGAAAATTACAATATATAAATCATGTAACTTTTTTTTCATTTTCGGAATGCATGTATTGAATGGAAAATTACAATATAACATCATGACACTTTTTTTTTCATTTTTAGAATGAATACATGCATTCATGATTTTATATTGTAATTTTGTACTCGATACATGCATTCTGAAAATGAAAAAAAAAAGATTTCATGATTTTATATTGTAATTTTCCACTCAATACAGCATTCTGAAAATTAGAAAAAAATACATGATTTATATTGTAATTTTCTACTTAAAATATGCATTCTGGAAATAAAATAAAAATGTTTCATGATTTTATATTGTTATTTTCTACTTAATACATGCATTCTGAAAATTAGTTGCATTTCTATCATTTTGATGGCCTGTTCATATACTCGTTGATCGTAGAATGATCAGAACAGGAACCCAGAGAACAGAATCGTCCACATTTTGTTCTATCGAACAGAGAATATCTACAAGAGTTAACCGGGTGTCAACGAATCTATTAGACAAGTCATAACTTCTAGAATATAAGGTGTATCAAAATGAGATTTGGTATAGGTAAATGGTATGTGAAAAAGAGAGTTTTCATATATTTCTCACTTCCTGGTCACCTCCGGTTTCACCGGAAATGGCTCCGGTTTTGAATTTTTAAATGGAACACCCTGTATATTGTAAAATTTTTTGATTTCTGAGACAACTCTGGATCAGAATGTAACATTTTGAAAAGTTTCTACGCCTACTTCATTTTTTAGAGTCACTTTTAATATTGCATCTAGGTGGCCATGATCGGACGTAAACCAATATGAAGACATCAAGAATGTCAGCAAAATACAATCGCAAATTTTTTGTGACTAGTATGACAGATAGGAATAGGACCAATTGGCAAAGTTACATTTTCGTGTCTAACTATTATTTTTCAAATAGCTACAATTTTTTGACAAACACTTTCCAAAAAAAGGATTTTTTGACGAATCTAACGATACTAATTTATTTGCGATTGGAATAAAAATAAGAACAAAAATCAAATACTACTAAGGAAAATACTGGATAATTATTTATTTACTTTTGTCAAGTATGTCATGGATAGCCATGATGCATATTTTGCAGTTATTTTATCAAGTCTTCTTTGGAAAACAAAACACTCACTTAGGTAATGACTTTGACATAAGCTTTATGTGCAGACAGTAAAAGTTTCTTGATTTTCGTTGAATTTCAGTTGAATTTTTCTTCAAAATAATGTATACTCAAAGTGAATGCTATTGAGTTGTATGCTCAGATATATACCAATCGGCAACATCCAGCCCATCAGAATTTTCGGTATGTTGAGAATCGTTTTAGGCAAGAAGGAAATCAAGAGGCGGAACAGAGGTTTATCATAATTGAAGAGACTGAGATTAACGTTCTTGCTATGGTTGAGATTGATAAAACGGTTTCTTTAAGAGAAATTACTCAAGAAATGCAGATAAGTTACATCAACATTTTTATGCTGACGATGGCGATAGACGGGTAGTGTTCTGTGGTTGGCTGCTTCAGAATCATAGTGATAACTCAAATTTTATCAACTTCATTCTATTTTCCAACGAATCACGAATTACATATAATGGTATATTTAATAAGCAAAATATTCGGTACTGGGCCCAACAAAATCAACATGCAATGAGAGGGCAATTTTCGAAGAAGCTTTGGCGCCAATGTCTGGGCTGCTATCATTGGAAACAGAATAATTGGTTTCGAAGTCAGTTAACAGGGTTTAGGTAATTAGGTTTCCTTCAAATGAAATCGTGGATCACCTTTATAATCTACCTCTAGCAGTTTTTTCGGCGAATTTACTTCCAACAAGATGGAGCACCCCCTCATTATACCAATAAGTTTTTAATTACCTACTAGACCATTTTAATAATCGAGTTATTGAAACCAATGGTCCAGTACGGTGGCCTGTCCGCTCACCGGATCTCACTGTGCTCGATTTCTTCATTTGGGGATATGTTAAAGAAAAGGTTCACTATTCACTCTTGATCCCACTGTGCTCGATTTCTTCATTTGGGAATATGTTAGAGAAAAGGTTTACTATGCACTCTTGAAATCTTAGAAGAAACGGGCTTTTAGAAGTATAACGCCTCAAATGTTAAGGAACGTGTTGAGAGAAACAATTGAACGAGCTGAAATGTGTGTTGAACAAGGATAAATGCACTTTGAAAATCCACTACAGTGAAAGTAAATTAATTATTATCCATGGCACACTTGACAAAAGTAAATACATCATTATCCAGTATTTTCCTTGGTAATATTTAATTTATGTTCATATTTTTAATCCAATCGCGTCGATTCAGTAGAATGACAGATGGGTGCAATAAACATTTCATTGCACTAATGCAATAAAGAACCAGTTTTCACGTCGATTCAGTAAAATAACAGATCCAAACTTTAAAATTTTATTAATGAATGTGAACTTCTTCTTCCACAATCCTTCGGAGATTCTGAAACTTGAAAGCTAATATTAGAAGGTCAAAGAATAATTCAGTGAGAAAATTAAACAATAATTTCTGTGAAAAAAATGGAAGAAGTATTATAACAAACTGGGCTGGTGGTCGTGAGCGTAGAGGCGCTGGCTGATGTCCAGATGGTCCGAGTTCGAATCTCGGCACGACTAATAAAATGATAGTTTCGTCGAGCGGGAGGAGATCGGTGACTAACCGAACATTCTTGGTACCTAGATACCAATCCTTCGGACTGTCCACGGTTACTAGCCGAGTAGTGCTTCGGATGACACTTAAAAGATAAGGTCCCGTCTTCTTAACTCACACAAGTCTCTGACTTCTTAGGGTTGCTTCGCAACTGAATTGGTGGTTGAAAACAATTATTAAAAAAAATTATGTAGAAAAATGAAATTCCAGTTTTATATATTTTATTTGGGATGACCATGTTTTCATAGCATTCATATTTCTAGCTGATATACACCTTTATCATGACAGGGTGGATATTAGTTATTTGTATTGATTACATTTTTAACCGACGAAACCAAAAAAGGGGGACCCGTATATATTTTTTTCCATCATTTTTTTTTTATGTATGATCACGCATAACTTTTTACTGAGGCGTCCAATTTCGATAAATTTTTCAGTGGATAGGGTGTACTTCGAAGGTGGTCCCATTTGAATTTAAAAGATGAAATCCACCCCTAAGGTTAGCAAAATGAAGGATATTGATCACTCTCTCTCTCTGGTCCGTTAACCGATTCTATCAGGCATAACTTTGTACTGGGTTCTTCGATTTGGATGATTCTGTTTTTAATAGATAGGGTATACCTTATATTCAGATTCCGAATGTAATTATATACCCTTGCGGGTAGAAAAATAGGGGATAATTGAGTTTTCACTTATGAACATTGGCACACACATACGTAGTTGACAATGACAGATCGCTACTGACATTATTTCTGTTCCACATCCGTCAAAACCATTATATTCTATGAGAGGATGGAATGATATACAAAGTAATGAATATAAACTAACCAGAACAACAAAAATGATTTATATTACAACAAATAGTAAAAGTTGATAATCATATTATTTAACTGGTAATAGTTGGAGTAAGGTGGGTAAGTAAGTATTTTGGAAGTAATAAAAAAAAGTAGGTGGTAATTAGTATATTTTAGCCATAAAAAATTGAAAAATAAAAACTTTTTAACAAAAAATTAAACCGAAATACGGAACTGAAAAGTAAAAAATAAAATAAACCTTTTAGTACTAACAAGCCTAAACAAGTAACTAATTTTGAGTCGGCGCCAAACAAACAATCAACGAACATCATTAAATTACTTCAAAAAAATTATCAGAATGTCACCGCGCAGCTCGATGCCATCATTTTACGCCTTACCTAATTCATTTGCTTTTTTGTTTGGCGCCGACTCAAAATTAGTTACTTACATTAGTTTAGGAGCCTAGTTACTGAGACTAAGAAGGTTTATTTTAATTTTTACTTTTCAGTTCCGTATTTCGTCGGTTTAGTTTTTTTTTAAAACCCATGTATTTTTTTTCATTTTCAGAATGCATGCATTGAGTAGAAAATTACAATATATAAATCATGTAACTTTTTTTTCATTTTCGGAATGC